>CAIGRQ010005242.1:0-19947 GCA_903798375.1 Fraxinus sp. D2006-0159
AAACGTCTTTTTACGCTTTTTTACGCATATGTCTCGCCTAAACTCGCCTAGTCCATAGCTCGACCTTCACGCATCGTCACGCATTACGCCTTTTAGAACCTTGGTTAAAAAAGATTTTATAGATCTTGATATTAGAAGTATGTATGTATTTACAAAGCTATTTTTTTTTTACTTATATAGAGGGTGTTTGGTGTAGATTGAAATCAGATTTTGATTGGATTGTGATAGAAGTTTTTGAAATGTGTGGTTGAAAAGATGTAGGAACTATAAAAGATGTTATTGATATTGATTGTTTGATTTTCACTTAGATTAAAATTAAATTTTAATCCGGCACAAACATGCCCACAATATACTTATCTTTATAAAAATAAATAATATAACTTATTTAGAGATTGTTTGGTAAATATTAAAATCGGATTAAAATTGAAAAATTAATCATTATTGTTGATTTTTATTAGACAATGATGACCAAACAATAGTTATATTTTCATTTTAATTGGATTTTAATTGCTCCCAAACAAACCCTTAGTACTTATAAGTTGAGAAAAATGTGTTAAGTGATAATAAGTTATAGAGAAAGATATTGTTATTAATTATTATAATGATGAAATATTGATGATATGATAATTTATTCGAAATAATTTGATTGGATAATTCAATTAAAAAAAAAAGTGGGAGAATAGACAAATACGAGATAGGTCATCCTGACAATAATAAAGTTAGATAGCGGTGCTACTGAATTTCACAGTAAGGATTTTGCTACTTGGACCTTGCTACACTTACCAAATCAATTACCGAATGTTTTACCGAATTGACAAGTGGCTCTCCCCTATTGGAGGGGTGCCATGTGCCTATGGACCCAGGCACCCCTCCAATAGGGGTGCCACTTGTCAATTCGGTAAAATATTTGGTAAGTAATTATGTAAGAATAGAATAATCCTTGCTACTTTACCCTAAACATTTACCTAAGGGGTTACCGACTTAGCCCCCTTATTGGTGGGGTGTCTATAGCATGGTCCTTCACAGTAATGGCTCCTCCATAAATTCCANGGCTCTCCCCTATTGGAGGGGTGCCATGTGCCTATGGACCCAGGCACCCCTCCAATAGGGGTGCCACTTGTCAATTCGGTAAAATATTTGGTAAGTAATTATGTAAGAATAGAATAATCCTTGCTACTTTACCCTAAACATTTACCTAAGGGGTTACCGACTTAGCCCCCTTATTGGTGGGGTGTCTATAGCATGGTCCTTCACAGTAATGGCTCCTCCATAAATTCCATGTTACAATAATTCTCTCTTCAAATTCAAATGAGAAATGGCACCAGAAATTGCAGTTCAAATCAACCCAGAGCCAATTCAAAGCTTCTTCAATAATCTTGAATCCCAAAAAACCCTAATAAACACCATTACAGACATCCACCAAACCCTTACCACCCACTTTTCCACCCTTCAGTCTTCTCTCTCTCAAAAGTCCCAAAATCTAGACTTTCAGATCAAAACCCTTGTTCAGGATACCCGAAATGCCCTTCAGGACCTTCAGAATCGCGAGGATGCCATCCCGGATCGCGAGTCAGTTTTTCAAGCGCAAGTTGAGGGAAGGAAGGCAGACGCAATTGCGGAGATTGAGAATTTGAGGGACTTGAAGAACAAGGGTCTAGCAGAGGTTTTTAGGGTTTATTGTAGGAGGATGGATTCTGATGGGCTGGTGAAGTTCATGATTGCTAAGAGGAAGGAGTCCAGTGCCTTCAAGCCGGAAATTGCCGCTGCTGCGGCGGAATGCGTGGACTCGATGAGGTTTTT
The DNA here is from genome assembly GCA_903798375.1 of Fraxinus sp. D2006-0159. Lineage (NCBI taxonomy): Eukaryota > Viridiplantae > Streptophyta > Magnoliopsida > Lamiales > Oleaceae > Fraxinus > Fraxinus sp. D2006-0159. Next base: position 1,801 of record CAIGRQ010005242.1, read on the forward strand.
CTCGAATTCTTCTTTGTTCTTCTTTTTTGGTGGTAATTTAGTTTTGACATAAATTGATTATGATTACTGGGTAGAAACTGTTAGTATGAGCTATGCCAAAGCTCCGATGTCATTACAGTGGCTTAGTAGGTTGTAGTCTGTAGTTATGCCATGCTCTAGGATTGCCCATATTTATAATGACTTTTAGATTAAAGAGGAAAAGTTTGATGTGATTTCAGTTCATAATTAGATTATAATTCATTTAGTTTAGGAGGAGTCTTCTCTCCTTTGGGTGTTATTGCCACTCATGTTGCCTTGTTTTTCTTGATAGACGGTCCCAAGCCCAGACAAAGAGGATGGTTGTAGCAGGTTGACATTCAATGTAAAGTTTGTCATATGTTGCGACGAGCTTAATTAGAAATAGACACATGAAAGATTCGTTTCTAAGAAATAAGATGTATTAGTGGACTAAAAATACAAAACCAGTGGTAATTAGCTTTAAATTTTCAAAATGAATTCAATTAAAATTTGGGTGGGATTGGTGGCAAGATTGTTAATTTGGATTACCAAGCAGTAGCTCTTGATACTGTTAGAACAGCATCCTCTGGAAAGGGGTTATATGATTTGGACAGTGGAGTTTGCATTTTTTTTTTCTTTTGATTTAGAAAACTTGATAGTGGATGTCCATATTTACATCAATATCTATTTCAGAAATAGTTGAAGTATAAAAATGGATGGTTTGAAGTTTTGTGGAGAAAAGTAAGATAATCGCTGATATTACTGAATTTAAGCTTGTTCTATTGGCTTGAGCATTTGGTTGGTCACTGATTAGGGCATCCTCAAAGCAGAGACTCGTGATAATTGGTTATAAAATGTAAGGAAAATTAATTTGGAATGTGATGAACTTTCTTTTATGGATATTTAAATTTCTTCTCCAATGATATTTTTCTTTTATATGAAATGTAATAAATTAGGTAGTAGTTTTGGAATTTCAGTATTAGTTTTTGATTGAACATTTATCATATTTCTATGGATTGCTTTATTTCATGGCCTGGAAAAGTAGAAATTCAAGCGCCCTGTTTGACTACCATTAACACAAAACTCTTTTTTTCTTAAACTCATTTTCAACCACACATTCTTACAATAAAATATTGTGCATGTAAATTCAAAACTTTTTCTTACATTTTAACCACACATTCTCTAAGAAAATCACTATTCCATAACTCATTTACCCAAAAAAAAAAAAGAAAAAAAGAAAAAAAAAAACTAATTTGGTTGTCAAATAGGGGCTAAGTGTGGGAATTGTAAAATAAACATCTTTGTAGAAATATAACTTTAGATTTAATCTGAATTTGTTTACAATCTTGTATGCTTTTGGGGTCTGCTTCAGGTTGGTTTTGGATGCTGTGGAAGATTTTGTGGGGGTGAAAATGGAGGGAAAGCCTGGAATAGTAGATAGGAGGTGGGCGTGTGCACTGTTGATTCAATCAATGGTGCCATTATCACTAGGTGGTGGTGGTGTTGGGAGGAATTTGAAGGAGAGGGCAGCCACAGTGTTGGAAAGGTGGAAGAAAGTCACAGGTGCTGGTGAGGAAGGGAATGGCGGGATTGGTTCGGGTGAAGCTTCAATGTTCTTGCAGATGGTTATTGGTTTTGGGTTGAAGGAGAAGTTTGAGGAAAAGTTTTTGAAGAACTTGGTGGTTGATTTTGCAGCTAGGAAGGATATGCCGAAGTTTGCTGTGACTTTGGATTTTGGCAAACAACTAGAAGGTAGGTGCCTTGTGTGATCTTCCTTCATTGATTACATGGATATTTGCATAAAAGAAAGGGAAAATTGCATCATTCGTCTCCAACCTATTGCCTTAAAAACAAAATGATCCCTAACATTTAGAAAGGAAGAAGTTAGTTTGCAACCTTTTATTACAATTGCAAAATTTATTCCCCAACAACAAAAATCGTCCAAATCTTAGTTAAATCACCTCCTGACCTTCAGGGAAACACGTCTCGTTTCAGAATATTGGCCACCAGCCTTGAAATCTAGCTTTATAAAGTTGGACATGTTGGGGAATCTTGATGGTTTTATGGTTTTCTATGGTAACTGATTTTGCAATGACGAGGAAAGTTTGAGGATCAACTTGCTTGACACAATGGTTTCGAAATATTGGTGATGTAGACCAAATTCATTACCTGACTGTTTTACTGATCTGATTCTTTATTACGCATTTCTTGCAGTTGTGACCTATTAATACCTGTCTTAGAGGGTTTATGGGACTTAATTTTTTGTTTCGCTTCAATATATTAATTTATTGTTTCGCTTCAATTTATTGAAATGAGTTATTCGCTGTCATGTGCAGATATAATTGATGAACTGGTGAAGAGCAGTAAGGAAATTGAAGCTGTTTATTTTGCTTGCGAGTCCGGTTTGACTAAGAGGTTTCCTCCCGTTTCACTGCTTAGGTCATGTCTTAAGAAGTGCCGGAAAAATGTTAATAGCATATCAAAGAGTGGAAATCATAGTGCGTCTGCATCAGTACGTATCCCTCTGTCTCTCTCTCTCAAACGCACATTTTGACTGTTTCTAGTTGATTTATTTGGCAGTAATTAGTCTATTAACCAGTCCTTGAGTATTAGATTAGTATATTTGTCATCATACACTTCGCTGACATCTTAAGAAAAAGGAAAAGAAACTAGAAGTAGATAGCGTAAGCAGTTATCTTTTAGCATGCTTTTAGTAGTCTAATGGAGGACAGATAAGTCAGAATGGGTGTTTAACGTGCAACATATTTTTCACCTTGGCTGCATGAGTGATAAAGATATATTATTTTCAAATTTACTAATTTATTTGCAAGTACTTTTTAGGTTAGCCAAACATGCTCCAAGTGCCCAAAGAATCTGATTTGACTTCTGTTTCAGGATAAAGCGGTTGATTTAGAGCTAGAAGCTACTAAAGCTATCATAAAATGTGTGGAAGATCTCAAGCTCGAATCACAATTCTCTATAGACAGCCTCAAGAAGCGGATTACACAGCTAGAAACGACTAAAGCTGATAGGAGAAAGAGTACGGGGAGCAAGCTTTCAAACAAGCGCCCTCATGGAAGTGGTGGCAAAGGCACTGTCCTGTCCTCCTCCCTCCGGCCACCTAAATCCAGGCGTTTCTCTAATGCCTCACCTTCTTTCCTTCCCAGGCACATTTTACAATCGCAGCATGAGCCAGCAGCCCAATTTGCAGGGCCATATACCTATCCCAGTCTTGTACACGATGGTCCAGGCATATCCTCATATGGTTCAGGTTATGTTGGGGCTCATGCACAAAGCCCGTCCCCCGCTCCACAACAATACGCTTATATGGCTCAGGATGTTCGAGTTGGAGTTCCAGGAGGATCATATGGAGGGCAGGATACATATGGTGTGTACGATTATGGGATGGCAGCTGCTCTTACATACCCTCCTACATATCCACAACAGTAGTCCAAGATTCTAAAGTACTAGGAACCAGACCAGCAAATAGCTAATCTTTTTCACGATGGCATGTTTGGTCCAATGGACTGTGGACAAAATGTGCACATGATATTTATAGTGATAATTTTACAAATGAGGCAAGTTGTCTCCACTTTTGTAGATAATGAAATGAGGGCTCACACTTTTATCTAAGATAAGACTAGATCAGCAGTATGCATGTAAGAAGATTATCGTATACTGTCTATTTGCTCTCCTCTCACAATTGCATTGAGGTTTCTTGTAATTTTATGATCACCAATAATATCTGCCTTCGTTGTATGTTGAATTGCAGAATTCTTATCTTGTATTTATTCTATTCCAAAATCACTCCAATTATTAATGCACACGAACCCGCGTTTTGAGCAAAAAGCTGAAAACGAAGCTCGTGTAAATCGCCCCACAAGTTAGCCTGATACTTGACTGTGAATGCCAAAACGAATCAATTTTCTGTTACAACGGCCGCATCCTTGCCAAGAAGCATTTATTCTAACCAAATGCAAAATTTGTTGGGAACTTCCTTTAGTATTGAGATCACAATGAAACAATTTTCACATTTATCAGTATCACACAAGTAAACTAACCATCAAAGACGACGTCTATTTTGAATTATCCAGAAAATGATTTTTGTGCATATACTAAAATATATGGTTAAAAATATGGATGATCAAATATTTTCCCGGTTCAATAGAATCTCAAGAGTGAAAAAAAAGCCAAATAAAAGATCCAACGTAAAATTAAACCGTACAAAAAACATCTCATGGGAACTAAACTTGCACTGAACAAAGCACAAAGTCACACCTTTTTATTGAACCATCATAGACTCCATCAACAGTGGAAATATCCAACTAAGTTTCATTCGACACAAAAAATATGACAAGAATGAAATTACTTGAAAAAAAAATCTTGCTCGAAAAATCACAAATATCTACTTGAGCAAAACTTTGCTCACAGCAAAATTGGGGAACTACGATACATGTTTGTTTGGTAAGCAGACCGGATAGCCCTAGACAAGTTAATGACAAAGTTTTAACTTATTTTTCTATTTTAACACTTTCTAGTACTATCAAATTCACCATACCAAACATTCAAATAGGGTCAAACAAGCCAGTAATCTTACACGCATTTTCATTCACTTGAAAATGAAGTTTTACCAGCCAAGTCTTTGTGCCACATTAAGACCACATACAAGCACCACAGCATAGATGCTGCAATCCATGAACAATGCACCAACAATCTTCTGCATCAACAACCCTGTCTCAAGAGCTTTCGCTACTTGATCAATCATACCATCTCCACCAATAGAAGGAACACCACTCGTCTGTCTTTCCTCGCTCCCTTGTTTTCCTAGAAGAAGCCGTGCAACCACAATTGATATATTTGTTATCAGAAGTAGATAAAGTGGTCTGAAACATATGATGCTCCTAAAATTGCCCCAGCCAAGAAATGGGAATCCTGTGTATGACAAGAACACTAAAATGGCAGCTGCTATGGAACAACAAATCCGAGTGTTCTCCGAAGCTGAAATTGCAGTACATATTTGATTTGCTGTGCGCAAATTCTGACGGCTAGGTCGTTGGAGTCCACTATCTATGACAGGAGTTTGAATTGATGATGAAACTTGAGATGATTCTTCATTGTCACCAAGCAAGACTGCTGCTCTGGAGGTTTCAATGTTTCCGTCATTGTCACTTTCGTGCGTTAGCTTTTTTGGTAATGTGGGCAGTAAGGTACTGGACCATATTAAGAAAGAAAACGAGGTTAAAATCTCGATTTTTTACTATTCCGTCCTATCCAATATTGCGCATCAAATTACCTTGAAGGTTCTACTTTGTCGTCAGAAATATTGGGCTGGTCAAATTGGTCGCCAGAATCGGGATTTGCCAACAAAGAACCAGAGACTTTCTCTTCATGCCGAAGGGGACCTGCAATGATAACAGTATTGAACAACTAGATCTAAAAAGAACATTTACATATGGTATCGGTAAAGAGAGACTTGTCAAACAAGCATTTGTTATTGCAACATTCTAGGTAGACGACACTTGCAGTGTTGCATCACGAGCTGATTAGTTAAAAAGTTTAGGGTATACTGAAACAAAGCTGCGTTGTATTCAGATGACAATATGATTTATGTTTAGCAATTGATCACTTGACATTGAATGTACCTATAAAGGCAGTTCAGGGTATTCTTTTTTGACCTTGTAACTGGCTTCTATCTGTAATATGGTTCACTGATAACCTGTGGTAAGATCTATCTCACTTCCTTACTATGCTCTCAAACTACATATGAAAAAATGAACGTGCCAACACAAACCAGACAAATATAAACACTCCAATATACATGCTTATATGAAGCTACGTTGCTGCCAGTGTGGCCACTGGACAATGGCTGAAACACCTGAGCACATTTGTTTCTGAAAATCTCTTACTGCATAGTTGCTAATCTGAATTTCTCATTTCAGTGAGACTATACTTGTGAGAGAGAATGAACAAAGTGCTTATAAGACCACAGGCCGAGCTTTAATTTAGTGATATAGGACCCAATGGAGTCATTGCAATCTACCCCTATTTTCAAAATCAATCTTTATAGCAGCTCATATTCCCATCTAGGTGACTTCAAGGAAAAAGTACAAGTACCCCTCCTCAGGTTTTAAAATCCGCAGCAAGAAAACCCTAAAAAGGTGTTTGCTTTGATTGACATCCTTAAGACTGCCTTGTAAGGGAAGGATGCCCAAATTACTTATAAACCCACAAGTCAAGCTTTAATTTAGCAACATCGGACTCAATAGAGTGGTTACATCTACTATTTTTTATTGAAACAAATCAAGTGATCTCAAAATAGTAATATAACGCTGTCAGTCAGATTTTAGGGGTACATAATAGAAACGTCACCTCTGGCCGTGAAAGTGCAGAATCAAGGAAGAGGATTGGAATAACTAAAATAACTTGAGGTGATCTTGCTGTGGGAATTACCTGAACTGATAATTTCACATCCTAATTGATAAATTTGATCTTTACATATTATGCAAATTGCCCCCAAGATTATGCACTCAATCTCTTCATCAAATAAAATTTACTTAATTCACTTCAAGTCAGCAAGCGATGTATTATTTAACCATAAAAAAACCTAAACCAAAACCGTCCAACAGAAATTCAAATTCATCGACAACACACATACACGTAAATAGATAAAAATATTAGAAAAGGTAAAATTGGAGTTACCAGAGGACAATCGATCGTGTTCGTCTGGGGTGGAAGGTATGGAGTGTATACGGCCGGTAATGAGGGCTAACCGGTCAGATCCTCTATCAACAATACGGCGTCGTCTGGCTTCTCTATTGTAATTGATTCCTGCGGTGGCCATTGATTACCAGAGAAGAACGAATCTGCGAGTTGAATTCGTTATAAGGGGAAGTTGCAGTGATTTTTATTTTCCAATCTCTTGAAACTTTTACGAATGAGTTTCGCGATTCAATTTATAAAGTTTTGCAAATAGGTCCCTGATTTTTAATATTTTACGTATCAGTCATCAACGTTTTAAGTTGCATTCGGCACAACCTTTGTAATATTATATTTTTATTTAAAAAAATTCATTTGGTAGATGAGTTAGCATGTTTGGTATGGATTAAAATCGGATTAAAATTAAAAAGTTAGTCGTTATTGTTGACTTTTATTAGATGGGTGAGACCAATAATGATTATATTTTCAATTTTAATTTGATTTTAATTGTTACTAAACATGCTCTAAATGGAAAAAAATATAGTAAAAGATATTCTTTTGAATAAAAATACAAAGAATAACATCTGCCAATAGTATGAACGATAATTTTATACTCAATCATCTAGTATAATTCGAACATGTACATAATTGGTTTATATAATGATTTATATACACATGATGTAATAAAATATGATTGTATCAGAATTTAAACCAAATAAAAAAAAAATCTCTATTCTTTTTTTGATACCTCATGTATGTGTAACTCTTTATGTACAAGTAATATTATTCTTATAATAGATGACAAAAGTAAAGGAAAATAAATGATCTTGCTACATATACATCAAGATTTATATAATGAATTACAAAAAGTCACATGACACTCTAACATTTGCCAATGTAAAACACGATCAACTTTTTCGTTTAATTTTTTCCCTCCACGTCATTTTCGGTAACCGCCTATATACATTTTTTTATGTACAAGTGACAGAATCTGATAATAAAAGGGTTCATTCCATTTTCAATCTCTGCACTTTGATTTGTGTCACTATACTTCAATTCCTATCAATTTAGTCAATCCTACAAGGTCGTAAAGATTCTATCAACTCAATAATTTATGTCAATGTGTTGTGTTTTTATTTTTGAAGGCGATGTTTATTTGATTTTAAGTTTATGGCATGAATATAAATTGTTGAGTATGCGTTTTTTTTTTCAATGGTTTAAAAGCGACATTATGTAAAACCAAATTAAAGTGAAATGATTCAATTGATAGGAATTGAAGTAAAGAGTGACATTGACAATTGGATCAAAGTACGGTGATCGCAAAATGAAATTAACCCGAAAAGAAAAAAACACAAAAAGAAGTAAAATAAATTAATATATAGTGGATGGGCTATCACATATTTTGAAAAAAAAAAATTAAGAAAGAATATGTGTCAGAAGTGGGATTTGAACCCACGCCCTCTCACGAGGACCAGAACTTGAGTCTGGCGCCTTAGACCACTCGGCCATCCTGACACTTGTTAATATCAATGCGAAGACAAAATGTTCTTTTAAAATTAATAGTCTTTTTATTTTTTTCCCTCAACTGAATAAAAAAATATTATTTTTATACTAATGATGTAGTATGGAGTCTCTACCGTCTCCATCGGGCAAATAGAACAAATCCATAATATCCAATGATAGTGGCATAGTGCTAGGTGTACACAATGTTTTATATAATATTTTACGTAATGCACAAGGAGCCATCACGCATTATGTAAACAATTAAGTAGAACATTGTATACACATATTTTTCCAATATCTAATAGCAATTGTTGAAGGTTTCAACAATTAAGCCCGATAGGCAAAGTATTCGAAAAATCAAAAATTGCTTTTAAGTCTGAAAATTACTTTTGAACATATTTAAATAATTTTTTGATAATACTCTGTATGACAAAAAAAACTTTTTTTTAACCTAACTTAACTTCTTCAAAAAATTCTTCTACAAAAAAATATAAACAAACACAAAAACACTACCAAACATGCCCTTAATCAAATTTATTATGCCAATGGCAAATTCATGTATAATTCTCTCATAACACAACAATAAGAAAAAAAGCTTCAACCAACCAACCCTTCTGAATTTCTAGCGTCTTGCTACTAGAAAGAAAACAAAGAAACGCATTAGTTACTTGCTAGGATTAAATCAATCCTAATAAACATACACTGCCACAGTGAACTATAACTGTTGCCTGTTGTTCAAAATGTAGCAAAACATATAGAGAACACCGGGCAAAAACCATTTTTCGTTGTTCAGAGAAACTAACATTAACTTCTTTACAAATTTGGTACGGTGCAAGATTCAAAAATTTGCAATAGTGGCTCTATTGTCAGTTTGCACCATACTATTCTTGCACTTAGTCAAAAAATTCTTCTAGCAGCCAGAATCAGTCCCTGTTAGTGGTAGTAGCAACCGGGACTGAATTCCCAGAGACTCTTTTGCTTGTTTCTCGTGACACCTCTTCATCTTCTGAGTCGGGAACAGTAAGAGACTCAATAGCAGTATTAACTGAAGGTCGTTGTCTCAACCGGTTCTTTGCACGTAAGTTTAGCCCTTCTGGAACAGCAGGGACAGGAACTCCAGCTAGTCTCTTACTAGACCGAAACCCTTTAGGCCTATGGACTGGAATTATTTTCTGCTTTGTTCCATTGTTCTTTTTGCTTCCATTCTTTTGATCATTATCTTCTTTTACACCATCATCGCCTGTGTCATCGTCATCATTTCCTTGATGATCGTTCATTTCACTGTCAGTTTCAGTCAATCCACTATCCCTCGAGTTAGTATCTGAATAGTAAGCTCCACTTGTCTTCCTTTTGCTAAACCAAAACAAAAAGGTGAGCACGAAAAAGATAAACCTTATTGGAAAGCAATAATCCGTGCTAAAGCATATCTGTGGTGTTGATAAGTACACTCATTATTTTTGAAGTAAAATCTCGAAGCAATGGAATTAAGGAGGGACAGAGAGGCATGTTTTGTAAATTGCACATGCTAATCTCAGCAGCCAAATGAGAATAATTAATGTATTTCCAATTTGCTTTTAATAGACTCGATGAATTTGTTTTGTTATTCACCAGATTAAGCAGGTTGAACTATGCAAAAGGAAAACATATATAACATAAATAAGGATAAGTTAAAGCAACCATTAACAATATTAATATTTAACTAAAATGCCACCCAAGAATGAAAGATGTCTACATAACGGATAAGTTGGAAAGCATAAGAGACGCAAAGGAAAAAGAAAGCTGAAGTCAACAGTACTTACTTTGTATATATTATGGCATCTTTAATGGCTCTATCATAATCGTCTGCATTTCAGAAGAGTACTCTTAGTCATAGAATTAAAGAGATGGATTTCTACGTGGCTGAATCCTCTAACAAAGAGTTTGCACCAATAACTTTGCTATATTCAGCTCTTCTTCATCCTTATGAAGAATTATATCTTTGTCTCTGGCAGAACTTTTTTAATTTTAAAGCTCACATTATATCAAATTCATTAATCTGAAACATCACTCGTCAAGCTCATTTATAAGCACAGTCAATAATACGTGAGCGAGACCTAGTTCACAATTCATGACACAAGAATGTGTACTGGAGCAATAGTCTGAGTACGTTAATATTCAGAACATGTTTTGATAATGCTGCTTTTGTGTTTGACACTTTGACTAAATACCAATATTGAATAATTCGATTGAAGGATATGGCAAATGGATGGTATATGAGCCCACTTTTTACCCTCTTTTACAAGAACTGATGAAATGGAAAAATGATCATGCACAGTTATGCTTAATTTCCCAACAATATTTAACTAAAATGCCACCGAAGAATGAAAGATGTCTACATAACGGATAAGTTGGAAAGCATAAGAAACGCAAAGGAAAAAGAAAGCTGAAGTCAACAGTACTTACTTTGTATATATTATGGCCTCTTTAATGGTTCTATCATAATCGTCTGCATTTCAGAAGAGTACTCTTAGTCATAGAATTAAAGAGATGGATTTCTACATGGCTGAATCCTCTAACAAAGAGTTTGCACCAATAACTTTGCTATATTCAGCTCTTCTTCATCCTTATGAAGAATTATATCTTTGTCTCTGGCAGAACTTTTTTAATTTTAAAGCTTACATTATATCAAATTCATTAATCTGAAACATCACTCGTCAAGCTCGTTTATAAGTACAGTCAATAATACATGAGCGAGACCTAGTTCACAATTCATGACACAAGAATGTGTACTGGAGCAATAGTCTGAGTACGTTAATATTCAGAACATGTTTTGATAATGCTGCTTTTGTGTTTGACACTCTGACTAAATACCAGTATTGAATAATTCGATTGAAAGATATGGCAAATGGATGGTATATGAGCCCACTTTTTACCCTCTTTTACAAGATACTTTACCTTTTTACTAGTACGTGAACTTGTCATGAAGACTTTAAGATAAGGAAATTATGAGATACAAATTATATGGACTAAGATATTGTGCCATACCAAAACTATAATTAATAGGCCTGAGATTACGGCAAGACCGAGTTATTCCAGCAGTTCGAATACCATTCAGAAGCATCTGTTCTCTTTTCTGACGTTGCAGTACCCTCTGTTTCTTCTGTCAAATGAGCACGTACCCACAATTAGTAAAAACAAAAGAAATTGTGAAATTATGAATTGACTCCTTAAAACACCATGCTTAAAGTCACTAACAAGCAAAGTAGGTAAACAACAGCAAAAAAACTGTAAAGTGCTGACCTTCTGAAGTTTTTCAAGGACAGGAATGGCATTAGTTTCAACAGTCCTACTAACAGCAACTTCCCATTTAATGTCACTGGATGACAATTCATCCTATCATATATGGAAAAGGCAGAAACAAATGACATCCAGTCGCAAGGAATAATACAGGTAATAGTAAATGCTATCTTACCACAATCTTGCGGAACTCTTCGAGATTTGTTGCCAGGGTTTCCCACTGAGAGTAGATTGCTGGTACAGTATCTCTCGCGTTAACTCTTGGCTTGGATTCAAAAGTGCGAACTTCTTTGTATAGTCTATAGCCAATTGTTGCATTTCCATCATACCTGCAACCAAGAGAGCAGGAGTTACACCAGAAATGAAGCTCACTGCAAAAAATAGTGCACTGTACAAACAGTACTTACCAGAATGCAGTTCCATGTTCATCTCCAGCAAGCTTATCTTTTCGAAAAGTAGAAACTTCAGTACCACTTTTTATAGCCTCGTTGATATAGGACACAATATCATCTTGCTGTAAAAGAAATGAACAGGTTCAGAAACATCAAAGAGTAAAATAAAATTCAAAAACTGGCTTTTGAAATTTTTACAATGAAATTCTTAACAAAATCTTAAGATTAACTTGTCATTATCATTTGATAAATTAAGCCCTTGTTTGGTTTAAATAAAAATCAGATTTGAAGTATTTTTTATAAAAGTTGATGGAATGTGTGGTTGAAAAGTTGTGGATCTCGTGACATGTGTGGTTGTAATTAATTGTTAACTTTGACTTGGTTTTAGTCTAAATTTTAGGCTGAACCAAAACAGGTGCTAAAACTACTCCAAATGCAGTTGACAAAGTTCCCATCATATATGAAACAGCAGTAACATCATAAGAAAAGAGAAGTTTGGAAGGTATACATCAGCTCGAACTTCACAAAGTGCTTTAAGAATCAGTAGACGAACTGTTGGATCAAGTTCTTTGTATATAGATATCTCCTCTCTGAAATGTAAAGGCAGCAACAAAACAATAGTTGGTCAGTTACAGTATACATGACATCAGGAATTATAAGATGAAGAGACGACATACCCTTTGGCTCCATTTAAAGGAAAATCTCCCTCAGCAACCTGCAACAAAATGAAAGAGATGTGCAATAGTATCTTTTAATTCACAAAAAAATTCTTAGCAATTATAAGTTTGACCTACCCATGGCCACCACATCATGAGTTTCTTACTAAGACCAATCACCCAAGCATCAGAACTGTCCAGTGTTTTGCTCACCGGATGTATTCCCTAAAAAAATTAAGTCGCACCTTCAGGCTGATAAGAATAACAAGGAAAACACGTAATAAAACGAACGAAGATAATTGGACAAACATATAGGCAAAAAAAGCCAGCAAGTTATCTCTCTAATTAATCTGAAAGAAAAAAATGTCTACAATATTTCTACAATTTCGGGAAAAGTTCTCCAATATTTCAAAACATGGCCCAATCATTTGTTAAGACTAATTGCAATACTAAACTTCTAAAAACAAATTAGCCATCAATTCCATAAAATAGGTAATCGGCCCACCGTTTAATGAAAATTAAAATTATTGTCGATTAAGCCAACTGAACAGTTCTTAATAAATGTTCCTTTTTTTTTTTCTTTTTTTTTTTCTGAACTGCCAAATATTCACATTCAAACATGACATAAAGACACTAAAAGCACAGATAACTGACAATTCAGTATTACTTAATTCTGAAAAAATTAAAAATCAAAAAGATAAAAAAATAGGGAGTTCATGAGTAACTAAAGAAAGTGAAAATGAAACCTTCAAAAGTGATTTGTGAAGCTGACCAAGCATCTTGTTCTGCTCAATCAGCGCACGTTCTATCTCTTCAGCAGATACTTTTATATTGCTCTGGATCACTGGCTCAAAAACCTATAATTACATATCAAAGAACCTCACACATTCACACTCAAGTAAAAGGATTAATATAATCACTGTAAGATTCACAAAACAGAGACATCCGTCCAACAAACTTGTATATAACCGCATACATGTCTGTAAAATGTCATGAACGAAAATTCTATTTTCCCTCGATTTCTCTGAATTCCTATCGCATAGCATACTGAAGAAATTTGTACGTTTAACGGTTTTTGCCAAAAAGTTTAACCTTTATCCAATCGGTTATTCACAAACATGAAAATAAATTCATGCATGCCCGAGAACAGATGAGAATTACACGTAAAACTGCAGAATAATAAAGAATGAAAACAAACGTATTTGAGGAAATTCCAGAAAATATATGAAAAGGACGGATATTACGTTGAGGAAATTGAGAATCGAGGCCAACTCCCCTCGCTGACGAAGCTTTTGCCGTGCTAGCTCGACGTCCACCGCCGTGGGCGACGACTCCGAGATGAGTGTTACGTCGTCGTTTTGCACATTTCCGCCGGTCATGGTGTGTGTAGAGAGAAAAATTTTAGAGCAAAGAAATGATGTAAAAAAAAAAAAATTATGAACAAGTGAGAAGATTAATGGGGGGAACTCAATGGTTAAATGTGAATTTTTTTCTTCTTTTCCCGCCAGAATTCACAGTCCGTCTTTATTGTAGGGATTCCTTTTTTAATTTGAAATGTTCACTGTAAGTTTGAAAATAACTAAATAATTTATTTGCTTATTGATTAAATTAGTAAATTGATGGAAAATGTGTGTTTGAAAAAGAAAGAAAAAATTATTGATGTGACGAAAAATATTATTTTATTAAAGAATGTGTGATTGAAAATGAGAATGAAAAATTTAGCCCTTGTTTGACACCTAGCCCCTGTTTGACACCCATTAATTTCTCTTTCTCATTCTTATTCTCATTCGTATTTTTCATTTCAACCACACATTCTCCTAATAAAATAATATTACACACAAATCAAAAACTATTCATCACTTTTCCACCACATATTCTTACATCAATCACTATTCTAAAAAAAATTTTCAACCCAAAATGGGTTTCAAACAGGGGCATAATGTATAATGGACACATTTATGAAAGGATTCAACAATTTTTGGTATCCAGGTTTTATGGGGAGTTGGGGACAATAAAAGAACACAAGGAAAATACAAAAAGATGCTTGAATGAAAAACACACTAAGCCCTTCTTTGACAACCATTATTTTAGAACTCTTTTTTCTACATGTTTATTTTCAATCACACATTCACACAATAAAACATTCTACATGTAAACCTAAAACTTTTTCCTACTTTTTAACCACACATTCTCCAAAAAAATCACTATTCAAAACTCCATTTTACCCAAATAATGGTTGTCAAACAGGGTGGTTAAGTACAATGAAAATGGAACTCGAACTCTTCATTTTTTTTTTTTCGGTACAAAAAGAGGTAATTAGCATGAAAAGCCAAAGCATAACAAGAAGAAATCATAGCATGTAACAAATTGTCGCCCAATAATGTGACACCCCCTATGCGATTGTGATTGTGTGTAAAATTTTGCAACAGTGCAGTAAGTTGGTCAACAACCTCACTTTCCCTTTTCGGTCCTTTTTTTTTTTTGGGGGGTAGCAGGGCTTTGGATTTTACTTTTCCTTTTAAGGCGTGAGACAAACTTATTTTACTAAAACTCCAAGATGCTATTAGCACTGATCTAGTTTCAAATTTGTATAGTCAACGAAAGGCAAGATCCCTACAGCACATAAGGAGGTTATACAGCAGTAAGCTTTCTGCAGTTCGCTCTCTTTTGACAGTCTACCTTACAACTCTAAAGCACAATAATCCTGAACCCAGATTTTCCTTGGGTAAAATGTGCATTCAAGACAACTCGATAAGTTTAACTAAAAAGATTTCAACTAACTATTGACTGAGTGCGGACTGTAGCATTAGAAAAGATACATCCAATATCCACCATATTATGAGATTACCTCGTATGCATTTGCGAAATGTGTAACCATTCTTCATCAACATCTCCATTTAATTTCCCAGAAGCTACTGATTGCTGGGAATCTTTTACTGAATTAGCTTGAGAAGATACAAGTTGAACCACCAGGCAGCATATCAGCATTGGATTACAGAGGTAAAAATAACAAGTAATCTTTCTTAATCTTGAAAAAAATACGAACAGAAAAAAAATTACAAATTAAAGAAGCAGAATGCGGAAGGTCAACAACAATCATAATCAACACACTGCATTCTATTCACAAAGCAGAATACATGAGAATAAAAGAGGAAAATATACAAAACCAGCTAAAAAGGGCATAAAAGTAAAGGTGGTTTGGCTCATACTTAATGAAGACTACATCCACAAGCAAAATTTGTGATGAATACACTATACAACTGGTGGACACACAAAGATCCAGGTCTTTCCTATACCCCAGAAAAACACTGTAACAGTGTGATAATCCCCCTCGAAAATCTTAACTACAATCTTTTCAAGAGGTCCCGATTGGCACAAAAAACTAGTTAGGTCAGGCACTGGAGGTCACTGAGGTTCACAAAAGATGATAAAGACAGTCTAAAAAATTAGAATCATCTATTTGCATGGCATTCAGTCATTGTACCCCTTGTATTCTTTTCTTCTTAGCTGTCTATTGACATGGATAGCAAAATTAGGGAATATTCCAAGAAAGAGAGAAAATTCTAACACCCTCATCTCAGCAGTTGCTTATTCCTTCCTAATTTCACTTGGTTACTAGTTGCACTATTACCTGCAACAGTGATTGTAATACCAGCCTACCTCGTTGAACATCGTAAGCACTAAAAGAATCTTTTAATGCATAGTAATGTACTTAAGGAAGTATACTTCGGAATAAAATGTAAATTTTTGGGGGCCATTATTTGTGGACAGCACACAAGAGATGTTACATGTTGCAATATTACTAAATTATGATGAAAATCAAACGGTTGAAGTAGTCATTTTTGTGACATAATGCAGTCCCAACTAGCTTTGTAAATATATTGTGCAAGTCAACTGAGATAATCTATCAAACAAAACCAGATTTTAAGCAAACTTTTACAAAGTTCTTAAAAAATGACAGTCTCCACAGCACGGAAGGTCCAACAAGCTTAAATAAGGAAGTAGTTTTAATACTCAGATATCAGTATAAAATAAACAAAATTGTAGTAACTTGTCACATACCATCTACAGATTGGGCAATTGAAGGATTATTCTCAACCAGCGCCTGTCAAAACATACATGGGTAAGAAGTAAAATTAAAGGAAAATTGTTTATAAGATGAGATTGTATAGCTAAAAGGCACTATGTAAGCTTACTAATCCCCTGTTTGGCTTGGATAAAAATTAGATTTTTAATAGATTTTCATAAAAGTTGGTGAAATGTGTAGTTAAAAAGTTGATTAAAATTTATGGATCCCACGAAATGTGTGGTTGAAAATGAGTTTGGGAAAATTGAGTTTTAAGAAATGGGGCCAAACATGGGCTAAAATAAGAACTAAATAGAGATAGGAATATTTTCATTAGCGTCGCACCTGTTGTAACTCCAACATTGAATCCAAGGTCTTTTTTGAGGAAGTTATTAGATCAGAGTACGCTTCACTAACTCCGCTATCAGAATCATAGAAGAATAAGGACCTAACTGGTTCCTGCAGACAACATATCTTCTTTCAAATACAACATCGTAATGAAGTACATAGAATTCAAATAATAATTATATATATTAGAATCCAAAGTGAACCTGTGGAAGTCTGTTAGAACTAGAGAATGCTTTTTGCAGCAAGAATCTGAATTCGAGCGTTTTGTCCCAAAGAGCCTTCACACGATTAGGAAAAGATATGAGCAAGCCATCTTAGTAAAGTCAGAAATGGACAAGGAGAGAGGGTGAGAGAAGGAGAACAACCATGAAAACAGAGTAAATATGTTCCCTTACTATTAGATCACATAGCTAAAAAGTTTTTGGCGACCCAAAAACCCTTTTGCTACATTTCTTAGGAAGAGATCACCAAATAGGTGCATTATTTGAATGATAAAATGATGATTAAAAAGCTTCGTACCCTTTGATTTTTTACTGCTTGACCTTTTTGAATATCCTCATCCTTATGGCCCTTTAGATTTCTCAAAAGATCTCTGGTCAACAAAGGAATAAGTTTGCATATAACATATGTATATATAATTTTTATATAAAATCACCTTAGATAGTCAATAATGCAGCGTCATTGTCACAAGAGAACAAAGAGAGCCAAGTAGTCGAATAGATCACTAGAGGACATTTATGATACTAGTACCATTTATATGTGGAAACATAAACAAACGATATTATATCAAGTTAGCTGTCCAAAAATCAGCAATGGCATTTAAACCACCGAGAACACATTTCAGTGACTTGAGTTTGGGTTTAAGTCTCGCCTGGGGGAGGGGTAATATTCAGCCAAAAAAAAAAGCCTAAAGCTATAAAATCTGTAGTTCATACATAAAATTCACCTTGAATGGAAAATTTGAGGACTTTCGTTAGATATTTTTGTCATTCTAAAGCTCATCAAAAAAAATTGTCGATGGGGCAATCAAGTTCTAGAAAAACTGTTTATACTATGACATAGCTTGCACGTACACGTTTAGTTTGGTCTAAGGTGATGAATATAAAACATTACCAACCTATAGACTCATGAACTAAGATACCTTCATTTTTCGGAAAAATTCTGTACTCTCGATTGGCTAAAGCACGCGGTCCCTAAAGCTTCGAAGCTCATA
>CAIGRQ010005266.1:0-12171 GCA_903798375.1 Fraxinus sp. D2006-0159
AGGTCAAACGAGCACTAAACTTCGATGAAAAAATGATTTTTTAGGAAACATTTTTTTTTTTTTTTTTTTTTTTTTTTACTTTTTGGCAATGGAAACAAATTTTATAACCAAGTGTGGAAAAAAATATCATTTTAATGGATAATTTCGATGCAAACCAAGGTAAACGAACACAAAATTTAAAAATTTTCCAGGTAGAAAATTATACCAATCAAATACACTTAATTAACAATTCCCTAGAAAATGATTTCTAGGCAATTACTTTCCCTGGAATTCATTTTCTTTCCACCCATTTTCCACCCTTGCAATCAAACGGACCCTAAGTGTTATCTTGAGTCAATGAAAAACCTACAACTTGTGGAGTATTGTGAACAAAGCAGAACACTTCTCTATGCACATTGTGAACGATCAATAAACAATTGAAGAATGGGGCTTATTTGATATGTAAATGTTCGTGTTGTCTAGTTCTATTTAGACTTGATTAATAGAGTCATGTTTAGATTTGACTGGTATACTCTTATATGAATTGGAATTAGCTTTTGATATGAACCTTAACCCTCAAATATAAAGTCTATCTTCTTATTTGGACAAGATAATGGTTATACGAAGAGACAAGTCACAATTCGAATTTACACTAAAACTTTTCTTATTTGGCATGCATAAATTGAAAAATCAATCAATAACTTATAATTATTTTGATGATTGATAGCTATGTGTCTATGTGAAGATCTTCCCCGGCGTTGCTCATGGATATATAACTCGATATAATGATGATGTTGAATCTTAAGAGTCTCGCTTGGGCATGATGAACTATTTTACCACACATTAAGTAAAAAGAAATCTAAAGGAGCATAACATAGGGATCCTTCATTTCTTCATAAGATTTCTAAAAGAGTTAATAAAATTATGTATTTATTTATAGCTTTTTTAGGTTATGAGATTTGTATTGCTAGCTCACCTGTTGTAGTGTAACTGACATATGGAACTTGTTGCCAATAAATAATTTTCTTTGATTTTTCAAATTTTAGTCTTGTTTTGAAATAATTTATTTGAGTTATTATATGATTTGAGTCCAATTATCCCCCCCTTTAAAATTGGGATCCACGATATTGGAGGGATTTGTTCAAATTTTCACATTTCATTGAAAGTGACTATGAAACTCGAATTTCTTTTTTCATACTGGTTAAGGGGAAATTAAGCTACGTTCCCCAACATTTTCAATTAGCGTGATTATGGACTTGCAAATTATCTGAAATATGAATAGGTCTACACATGACCTAAAACATCAAGGTGAATATTAGAGCACGACATTTTCATATGATTCAAATTTAGAAAGCAAGATTGTCAAATTAGTTAACATCTCTCTCGTTCGAGATAAAGCCGAGTGTGGTTTTAATGTTAGTATATTGAAGGTTTCCTCGATGTAAAGCCTCACTTTTAAAGGCCGCGAATCCATAATCACATCACGTAAAAAGTTGTGTAACTCATCCCTCATTTTCACTAATTATAATATTATAATTATTAATTACATTAGTTTAAGCAATCAATTTTACCAAACTTCGTTTTCTTCGGAATATTTATTGTCTGGAATCATCTAATTCGGCGTAGAGAAAAGTCAAAAACTAACAAAATAAAAAATCGAGATGGTTCCTATTGAAGAATATACCTTCCCTATCTATAAATCAAGCGGTTCAATTCGAATTGAACCCAAAAAAATTTCCCTTTTGCTTTTGCACGTGGCATAGCATTCACCAACAATTAAAAAGTTTTAAGGGCTTGTTTGGGTGGGTTTAAAAGAAAGATACTTTTATTTATAAGCAAAACTTGCATAATATTATTGAAAGGATCATGCTATAAATTTTAAGAGCCTGTTTGACAATCATTAATTTATTTTATGATTTACTATATGATCATTTTCAACTACATATTCATACAATAAAATATTCTACACGTATATCAAAAAAAATTTCTTACTTTTTAATCACACATTCTGTTAAAAATTACTATTCAAAACTTTTTTCTACAATAATGGTTGTCAAACATGCTCCAAGAAATCTAATGATAATAGGATAAATGTGTTGGCAATTTAAAAATATAAGACTAGTACGATGCTCCTGCTTATTGATTATCATTTAACTTAAAAATAAGTTCTTTTTCATAAACAAACATGTTTGGATTTTATTTATTTGTGCTTATATGATAATTTGACCACTTATATAAGGAAATTCAAACTTGCACAAAAAATTCCCTAAAAAATTTCCAATTTGATATTCACTCTCTCTGGTGATGTAAGAGCTTATGTCACTCATTTGACCTAACTCCGCGTCCACTTCATCCATGATATGACATATTTATAAACATTTGTTAAAAGAATTAGTCTTATTGTACATAATTTTCTACGTAATGTGTTATCGATTTGACAAGTGGCGACGCCCTATTGGAGGGCGCCTGATTGTTTGTTAAAATTAGTCGTTTGATTCCTATCTTTTTTCAAAAAAAAAAAATATATTTTTATTTTTAACCACATGTTTTTAATAAAATAATATTACACGCAATTTATTTATTTATTTTTTTACTTTTAACAACACATTCTCCATCAATTCTATTATTCTAAAATACATTTTACACAAAAAAAATGAGGCTCAAATTGGCACTTAATTTTTATTCATACATTTCAAGAAATTCACAAGTACTCACCATATATTTGTAAAAAAAAATCTTGTCTAAATTTTCACAAATATTCACTTTTCGTTGAAATTTAAAAAATTTGCAAGTTATTGAAAATTTCAAATATTTTTCATTTATCATTGAAATTTAAAAGTTTTATGATTTTCTATCGACTTTATCAAAATATTATTTTAACAATCATTGTATCACTCACTATTTTAAAAGTTAATGGATTTGGTCGACTTATAAAAATATTATCTCATCCGTCATTCCATCTAGACGGAGATGTAGACAGTCGACTAGAGAAAATCCCAATTATGTTTGAGTTGCTAGAGCCCGTTTGGTACCGATTAAAATTCGATTAAAATTGAAAATATAATCGTTAATGGGTTTCACTCGTCTAATAAAAGTCAACAATAACAACTAATTTTTTAATTTTAATCTGATTTTAATCCCTCCCAAACAGGCTCGTAATGAATTTTTCTAAACCTCATCAATTTTAATTATGTAATATTTCTTTTTCTTTTCAATTTTGTTTACTATCCACAGAAAACATTGGGATGCTCTTAACAACCACTACAACAACATTGGAGATGCTGAACAGCCCATGCATGATGCAACCCACCCAAATAGGAAAAATTGCATGTTTTGTTCCAACTTATTGCACAAGTTGTAAGTTGGTCTTCACCTCTTAAAAATGAGAAAGTTGTCTTTAACCTCTCATTATATTTACAAAATAAGTACTTAAATGACACAAAATTGCTTAATTCTTTGATAAATACACAACCCTTACATTACGAGACTTGAGTTTATTTCTCACCACGTATTTTTAATATACTAGTAATTTTACAAAAAAATAATTAGACAATTCGTTATTTTAACCATTATTTTCATATTAATGGTAATGCAAAAAGAAGGGACGACTCCAAATTGTTTAAGAATAGTAAAATTGAGTTTTTCGTTCTTTTAATTTATGATTAGTCAATTCTATTTCTCACTGAGGGTAGGGAAGTTCAAAAAATTTGGTATTGAACTATGCGTGGGCAAAGCGACGATGAAGAATTTCATCATTCCTACTATTGAGTTCCGACGGAATCTATAGAGACTACAGCCACCAATAAGTAAAGTTTGAGATGTGCTTATGTAAAAAAAAAAAAAGATTGGGGGATAGAAGTGCAAATTTCCCCTATATAAAGAAGGGGGAATTCATCCCGTTTGCCGTGTGCTTTTGCTGCAGTATCAATCATTTGAATCATTTTTCCGAAAATCGAGGTAATAAAATGTCAGGCTCTCACTCTCAGTGTTGTGAAAATCCACCAACTCTAGGTTCAAGCACTGGAATAGGGCATATTGAAGATCTTGGAGGCCTCAAATGCTATGTTTCTGGCACTGCTGATTCCAAGCTTGCAGTTATTCTGATTTCTGATATTTTTGGTATGTATTTTCTAAAAATATTTGATTTTGGGTATTGTAAAATTTTATTATTATTTTTTTATTTAATGCGTTCACCATATGTTTTACTTTTATTACAGTATAAATAAATGCAAGTGGGTAAAATTATTTATATTCTTGATTTTGTGTGTTAATTCAGGGTTCCCTTTGTAGAGTTTCATTTGGCCTAGTCGTGTTCTGTGTATAATCAAGTGATATCACTGCAAGATTTACCCTTTTTTTTTGGCATATTCGAATTGGGTTTTCGTATTTAGTTGTTTTTAAGGTTATGAATACATTTGCCTATTTGGATATGTCATATTCTCTGTTTTAAACCATAAAAACAACTTAAGATGAAAATTCCATCTCAAATAAAATATAGGATTTGTAGAAATGATCAAAGTTTATACTTTCACATTTTATTCTGAACACTGCAGTTGGAGATGAGTTTTTCAAGATTTAACCTGTATTTTCATCTCCGACTCTTTTAGGATTCCATACCAAACAAGCTGAATACGATCTTCACTACTATCGTTGGCCTCCTTTTCTGTCATTACCTGTACCTATATTTTTTTTATTGCAGTAGAACTGTTTCTTTTCAATTATTTGAATACATATTTTAGAGGTCGAGAATTTGTATTGAATTATTTTACTTGACAGTGTATTAGTGTTGTTTGTTTGCAGGCTAAATGAAAAACGATACACTCGTAATTATAATTTTCACTGCCTAATGGGGAATGTTTTGTCTATTTTCATCTTTATAGGATTTTGGTGTTGCAAAGTTTGAATCTTATTGTTTAATATTGGTTGGCCTTGATGATTTTTAAGGCATTTTAGCATATATTCAAATGATGTTTTTCTTGGGCTTAGAAGTTAATTAAGTAACGAATGTTAGTGGATTCTGAGCTAGTTGATTTCAAGCTACTCATCTCATCTTCCATATAAGACTTGACTAACCCTGTTTTGTTTAGCTAAAAATTAGATTTTTAATAGAGTTAGATAAAAATTTGTGAAATGCGTAGTTGAAAATGAGTATGAGGAAGTATGATTTTTAGAAAATGATGGCCAAATAGGGGTTAAGTAGTTTGTGGATCCCAAGATAGTTGATTTCAATCTACTCATCTTGCATATGCGACTCGAGTATTGTCGTGCCTCTGGCATAAAGGTTTTGCTTGTTTACATTCACCTTCTTTTTCATTGCTTTCTACTGATTTTTGAGAATATTTTTGTGTCATATTAAGTAATTTTACACTTATCATGTATTATCTTCCTTTTAACTAAAGAAACTGATAGAAGGTGATCCAAGTATTTGGGATCTGCGATGCTTAGAATGATGATGAACATTGCATGAGGCAATTTCCTTTTTATTTTTAGTTATTTACAGGAGCAAAAACATTTAACCCTTTTTTTGGTTCAATGAAAGAAGTCACCATTCTATTCAAGAGCTAAATATACTTCCACAAAAACTAAATGGGGCTTTAGGTGATGCGGACATCATTTTCTATTAGGATTATTTTTCATTATTTATGTTTTTATTATTGGACATGTATTATTGGGTTGTCCCAAGCCTATCGCTAGTAGGGTTATGTTTTAATATGGTTTTCACATTGTAATTTAGACACTTGATGATTGAATAAAAATAATTGTGGTTTGTGGCCAAAGTTTCTTCCTTTTCCCCTATTCTTCTTTCCCTTCTTCTGTTGTGTTCCTCTTCTGCTATTCCTGCCTCTAATTTCCTCTTTTCTGTTGTGTTCTTCTTCCGCTATTCCTGCCTCTAATTTCCTCTTCTCTATTGATTTATTTCTCATTCTCCATTAATTATTTATTTTGTCCTGCATCATTAGGCTTGTTGTAAATCGTGGAAGTGGATATACATACATTCCATAAATATAAATAAATTTTTACTATTATTTTTATATTCTAATTTTTCTCATTTGGCTTGATCCATGCAGGATATGAAGCTCCTAACTTGAGGTACTTCCTCTCTACTTTCTTCCTAATTTAGGATAATATTTTACTAGATTCTCCATATAAAAGTCAGAATTCATTTTTTGGTCAAAAAATGAATTTCTTAATGATGGTTGTATTCACCGATTTTCTCAATAATAGTTTTGACCAGAACAAAGTGTTAACCGCATTTTATATGTTTGAGGGGCATTTAAATGTTCATTTTCAAAATTAATGTGGCAAACAAAATACCCCTTTCAATTCAATATCTCTATGAGGAAAAAGGGGTTCGAAAACAATTAACAAAAATTTTCTTTTATTAAAAATGAATAATAGTAATTGCTCTCTCTCTCTCTCTCTCTCTTTTTAGAAGACGTAGATTTGACTCAAAGCCTAATACACTTTCATTCAAAGTAGAAGGAAAAGCAATAGATAATGATTAGGAAAGCAAATAGGATTTAGGACAAATTCTTGAGGTTCCAGTGAGTGGCCTAAAGGAATTACCGCTCTTAGCAAGAATGTGATTTCTTCTTAGAATACGGCTGAAGAAAGGCAACTGACATCGATGCCACAGAATCTATAGTGATTGAGTCAGCTTCACATTCATCTCTAGAGGGGCTNATAGGATTTAGGACAAATTCTTGAGGTTCCAGTGAGTGGCCTAAAGGAATTACCGCTCTTAGCAAGAATGTGATTTCTTCTTAGAATACGGCTGAAGAAAGGCAACTGACATCGATGCCACAGAATCTATAGTGATTGAGTCAGCTTCACATTCATCTCTAGAGGGGCTTGTTCTCTTATACCTGCAAGTGAATCAAATTTGGGCGTACTCATTTTTAGAGATCCTGCGGATTAATACGACTTCCACCTTGGTCTAATAAAAAGATTGATGCACAAGATAAATAGAAGAGAAGATAAGAAGATATGCGTCCACTCTCTACATATTGGATACCTTCTACAAAAAAACTCATAACAACCCCATTCGTAATTCCATCAAGCAGTAATTTTTATTATAGGACTTCATGATTTTGTAGATGTTTCTTCCCCGTTTTAGGCATATGGTTGATGGCCTGTGTACCTAACTTGTTAGTTTGTACATAATAGCCATGTGAAATTAATATAAATCCATATGATGTTGTGATGCTAATATATGTAATGCACTTACAATATGAAGGAAGCTTGCGGACAAAGTTGCTGCTGCTGGATTTTATACTGTCGTGCCAGATTTCCTGAATGAAGATCCATATGAGCCGGAGAATGTTGATAGACCCTTTCATATATGGATAAAAGATCATGGACCAGTGAGTTATTTATTTTAATACTCGACTCAATTTGCCATTATCTGAAATTATCCCAGCCAGTGAAAAACCATCTTCAGCTGAAATTTAAGTGCATGCTTGGTATATGGTACTTGAGACTATAATCAACAAGATTTTGCCTTATTTGTCTTCCTTAATACGGTCCTGTACTATTTACTACTACCTACCAAACATGCCATAATCCCTTAGGTCCAGTTTCCCCTCTTTTCAGATACTGGAGTAGTTTTCAGCTTTTCTTGGTTCCAACTGCCATTTTCCATTGGAAGTTGAAAAGCTCGTGAAGCTTTGTCCTGTCAAAATTAGTGCCTCCTCCCTCCACATGCATACACAAATCCGGAATCAAAAGAAAGGGAAGAAAAATCCTAGAAATTCTTTTGCGAGGATTTGCACTTATATTTCCTAAATATTGCACATGTTTTGTTTGTAAAACTCAAGAAGTCAATATTCCTTGTGTAGGACCAAGGATTTGAAGATGCAAAGCCAGTTATTGAAGCTCTAAAAAGCAAAAGCATAGAGAAGATTGGAGCTGCAGGCTTTTGTTGGGGAGGTGAGATTTTTTTTCCCGAGATGAAAGTTTAAGCAGTTTGATCTGTTGTGATTTTAATCATCAGTTCCAATTATATATAACACATTTTTTTAAGTATGTAAGTTTGTTAAATAAAATTACTTTTCAGCCAAGGTCGTTGTGGAACTAGCTAAGTATGCTTATATCCAAGCTTCGGTGATCCTGCATCCTTCCTTTGTATCTTTAGAGGATATACAAGGTAAGAGTTATGTTTGCTACAAATCTGCCAAATCCATTTTTTTTTTCATAGGATTTATAGATTCATCTTTCTTATTATTCTTCTTCTGAATACCATGTTCTGCATTTTTGGCTTGGAAAGCATGCCTTCCAGGTTATAAATGCTGTTAGTCACTTAGCTTATAGGGAAGTTTCATATGATTCATTCATTTAAAATCCGTCAGTTGTTTTTACAGACTGACGTGGCATCAACATGAAGGTCTTCCTCATTTCATTTTCTACTAATGAAGTTTAACTAAGTGACCAAACTAGAACAAAAGGAAAACTTCAGCGATCACTTTGGAACAAAATAAATTTCGGACACAACTTCACTCTAACTTGAGTGACTAACAGTGTTTTTTATGCCATGTGTTTGTATTGTAACTTATCTAGAGTTTTATTACGGGTAAATCAGAACTTGAGTAGTTCTGTGTTGAGACATTAACATTAGAACAATTTTCAGCGGTTAAGGTTCCGATTTCTATTCTTGGAGCTGAGATTGATGAAAGGTCTCCACCAAAGCTCTTGAAAGAATTTGATGCCGCCTTAAACGCAAAAGCTGAGGTAAGAAATTCCCAACACTCCTCCGGTTACAATTTGCCAATTCTCAGCTTCAAGTTGTAACATCCTGCATATATAGTTGTGTGCATTTACTCGATTTTTTTTTCCGGTAACATAGTTTGGAACAAGACAAAGTTCATATTTTCTATTGTGGTTTGCTGTAATGGGATTATACAATGTTACATGCTTCTATTAACAACACTGCTAGAGTCGGTAAGTTGATTAGTTAGCGTGAGTGGGTTGAAATCTGTTGCATGGATTCTACAGAAGGGAGAGAGAAAAATTACAAATTTAAGATGGGAAGACTAGCTTGGCGAACTGTAAGATGTTGCTCCAAGTTACCTGGTTTTCATGGGTAAAATATTTATGTAAATGTGGAGGATTAAGATGCTCCTATTTTTACCTATTTCATTCAAGGATGAAGCAGAAATGCTGAGGTGAGGCTTCATTCAAATTCTAGCTATGATTGCTTCAAAATACTATGATTTTATAGAGGCGAGTACCACTTATTTGGCTGAGCTTAAAATAAGCAATTAATTTTCTTGTCAAAGATGAATATAATTTACCTTTTTTGAAAGTAATTACTACCTTGGACTCAGAGCAAGTAGCTTTCCCTTTTTTTTTTTTCAAGTAAGAAAAATGTAACTTATCTCCACATGTTTAGAAAACAAAATATTACTTAGAATTGGACTTTTGTAACTTTTTGTTTAAACATCCAGTCTGTTCCGTCAGTATAAAACTAACTTGAATAATAATCTGCCCCATTTGAATCCATTATCGTTCAGCAACAATTGTATAGATAGATCGGCTATTCTCTCTAATGTCAAGAGGGATTTTGAGCCATAGAAATAGACTGTTCGAGATATAGTTGTCTAGTGTTAAATTTGGGCTGCGATGTAAAAAATTCCATCTTCTGCAGGGAGTTTTATCTCCATCGTTGAAGACAGTAACAAACTTTGACGGTCTTTCCCTTTGCAGGTTGATGCCTTTGTGAAAGTATTTCCTGGGGTTTCACACGGTTGGTCTGTGAGGTACAAGGATGATGATGAAGCTACTAAAAAGTCTGCAGAAGAGGCTCAAAAGGACACGTTGGATTGGTTTATTAAGCATCTGAAGTAAAACTATACTAAATTATGTTTTACTATTTCATATGCAGTAGTTTGTTGAGGATATGCTTGCCTGAATAAAGTGGATTGTTGTATCAATCTTTATTTTTCGGACCAGTTTGTGGGTGCCGAGGTAGTGAAATTGTACTTACGTACGAGGGTCACAGGACTTGCCTCTTGTGAAACCAGCGAATCTCGTGTCATCTGTGATGTATTTGTATGGACAATATTGTCGCTAATTTGCAGGGTTGGATTCTAAATTCGTAAGAAGTTTCTTGTGGAGTTTCATTAACGGAATATATATTTTAGATGCTTTTCAATGACCCTTTTTGGTGAATCGATGGTGGTTAAGAGTTAAGGTGGCAAACGAAATCACCGACTTGAAGACACAAATCATCCAATTTGTGGAGTTGCACGATGTGACTTGATTGAAATAAAAGAAACTATACAATAAAATCGGATTGTTAACAATAGATGCTCAAATAAAGTAGGAAACACAATTTAACCTCTTTTGGCAACCATTTTGGTCAAAAATGAGAATGTATTTATGACCGTTATCTCTATCAGTGAGACCTTGGGGTGTAGCATCTTTTGATATGACAGCAGCCTATTTACAAAATTATCATAACTTGTCTTACAAAAAAAATTGTTTGAAAGGGCAAATTGGTAAGTTAACCAAATTCGGTCAAAAGAAAAACTGGCTCCTTCGACACTATCACGGTATAACGAGTGGATTTTATCTACAAATGAGGTAAAAATGAGAAACAAACGGACCCTAAGAAAGTTGGTACTCAGGCACGTTAGTGTAGAATGTTCAGTTAAATAATGAATGAAAACTAATTGGTGGATTGAATGAATTACTTTGTAAAGTTGAACGGTGAGTCTCAAAATAGATGTAAGTTCAGTGACCAGAGCGATACTAATTAGTGATTACAGTGTTCAGTGACCAATAAACCCGGACAAATCAATGATATCATTTTTTAAAGGCGAAATTGCATATTTCATCCTCACCTTTCCAAACTGTATGGGACATACCCCCAACCTTATTTTATTGGCACCATCTACCCCAACTTCCCGACTAGTTTGATTGATTTGTCCTTGTTGACAAAATCCTTCTATATTCTCTTATATCTAGCTCAAGTGCACGTGTCATTATCTAGCTCAAGTGTATTGCATGCATTATTCGATAAAAATAAGCTCTTGGAATTATAAGGGTAAAATGGTCAGATCACCCCAAAAGTAAATGTCCTTTGAAGTTGAACATCACTCTTGCATGTTCCGACTATCAATCATCTCCACTCCACATGCCATAAAAGAGGTATCATCTGCTTCTCCAAGTGCCATCGATGATACTGGAAACCTTAATAGATGTCTCATGTGTTCCTTTATTCCTTGTAATTTTTAGCACAGGTGTTTCACCTAATTCAACTTCATTTTAGCTTATAACCAAGACAAAAGAAAGGAAACACTTAAACTAATCTAAGTTTGGGAATAAGTAAACTAAAATATCCATAGATATAAGTTACATAAATAATCTTATAATGTTCACAACTACTAAAATTACAAACACCCACATTTTAACAGTCCAAATACAACGATTCCATTCTCCTGCGCGCAGGAGAAGGAGATAAGTTTTGCCTTGCCTATTCAGCAGGCCTTTGCGTGTGAGTAAAATGTTGTCAGCAACAATTCTCGGGGCTGACAACATTATTTAATTTTTTTTTTGTCTTTTCTATAATTCTTTGTTTATAAAACAACTCCAGTTAAAAAAGAAAACACACTTCGAACTTCGAACACTCCAGTTATTTTCTAAGGCTTATTTATATCTTTCTGTTGAATTTTCTATATCAATCATCTCCACTCCACATGCTATAAAAGAGGTATCATCTGCTTCTCCAAGTGCCATCGATGATACTGGAAACCTCAATAGATGTCTCATGTGTTCCTTTATTCCTTGTAATTTTTAGCACAGGTGTTTCACCTAATTCAACTTCATTTTAGCTTATAACCAAGACAAAAGAAAGGAAACACTGAAACTAATCTAAGTTTGGGAATAAGTAAACTAAAATATCCATAGATATAAGTTACATAAAATCCACATTTTAACAATCCAAATACAACGGTTCCATTCTCTTGCGCGTAGGAGAAGGAGATAAGTTTCCATTCTTCAGCAGGCCTTTGCGTGGGAGTAAAATGTTGTCAGCAACAATTCTCGGGGCTGACAACATTATTTATTTATTTTTTTTGTCTTTTCTATAATTCTTTGCTTATAAAACAACTCCAGTTAAAAAAGAAAACACACTTCGAACTTCGAACACTCTAGTTATTTTCTAAGGTTTGTTTATATCTTTCTGTTGAATTT
>CAIGRQ010005308.1:0-13403 GCA_903798375.1 Fraxinus sp. D2006-0159
TAATCTTTTTTTTTTTTTTTTATACAATTCTATCTTCTCCATCTACAATTGATATGACGTCCAAGTATGTTTTATTATTGTGAAATCTTATTTATTATCGCTAAGTTTACTTATTTGAGTTAAGAAAAATCCATTTGTACAGTCATTACATGTATCATGTTTACTAATGTGAGTGGGTTGTAATTTTCCACTAATGACTGTACATGTAACATGTTTTTTTGAGTTATTTATTTCCAAAACATAGTATAAGCTATATTATTCTATATCTTTGTTTACATATTATTTCAAATTGAATATAGCAAATTGATGGAAATTGGTGAGTTCAATACAATTTTTGGTATTTCCAACAATAAATGGTGAGAATTGTTGTAACGTAAATGCAAACTTTATCATAATTATTAAAAAAAAAAAATTATCATAATTATCAATAAATGCTTCTCATGTTGTAACAATAGGATTTCATGTTTTGGTACTTATAATGACTCAAGGAATTTTATTTAGCACCTTTAAAGTTTTGACAAAATAAATGTTTTAATATTCGACGAATGTCATAATGTAATTAGGGGAATTCCATTTGTACATAAGAGGTTGACAATCGAGGTTGACAACCTCTCACATGTGTGCGGGACCCGCATGATTAAAAAATTAAAAAAAGAAGTAAACCCCCCCTCTCATTGTGAGTGTCGATCAACCTGTATGTTAACCATTTTGTTGTACAAATAGCATGGTTGATGTAATTAAAGGACTCCCAAAAAAAAAAAATTTTTATAAAATTGTTCTTTATCACTTCCTAGAGTTTCCTTTTCCGAATTATCATTTTTAATGCCATAACTTACATAATTGTAAAGCACATGCAACTTTTATGAATTTAGTGACCAAAATTTAAGGGAATAAAAGTATGGACCACTAAGTTTAGTTCTACTTGAATTTTAAACTATTTTGAGGTACTACGATCAAGAGCAAAACGATCCAGTTCAATTCTTGATTCTAGTCCTCGGAATTAAAATTCAAAATGAATGAAGTTTTATTTTATTTTTAAATATATTACAACCAAGAAGTACCCATTTTAAGCAAATTGTTCACTCTCTTCGTTTTAGGAGTAGAATTATAAATTGAAGTTTTTTTCAAGAAGTTACATAATTACATTTGGAACCAACATTTCCATTTATAAGATTCAAATTTGTTCTCCGTTTAGTTAGATTCTTTTCGACCTGATCAAAACGGAGCGGGGCCCACCCCTAACGAAAATCGTGTGTGAGAATGAACTTGCATTGATAATGAAAGCTCAAAGAGTTAAATGTTGAAAAAAAATGTGGACTATTTTTCAGCTCTTCTCAAAAGGCTGAGGACTGAGTGCAATTAGTAAATGCACTTTACTTGTTCTTGAATTTCTTTTCCCTTTGAATTGGAAGAAAAATTGTCTACAGTTATCAATTAACAATTATTCAATTATCTATTTCTTCAAATTTTCATTCAACTGAATCCATACATACTTAACTTATTCCAGTGTCCATTTTCATCTAACTTTTCCCATAAATAATTCCACCGTCAAACCTTTTAAGCCCTTGTTTAGTGGGGATTAAAATCAGAATTTTAGTAGATTTTGATTAAAGTCGATAAGTCACGTGATTAAAATTAAATGTTGACTTTGACTTAAATTAAAATCTGAATTTTATTTTTTTACGGGGACAAAGTGTTCACCAAGCCTAAATTGGCTTGATTTAAAGAAATTTGCTGATGTTATTGGAAATCATGAGATTGGTTTCTTTTTTCCCCTCCCTCAACTTAATCGAACCCAACTTACTACTTCAAATAGCAAATTTTACTTGAAGCATAACGTGGTCTTCGAATCCCTTTCGGTTAAAAACAACGTTTTCGATCAATACAATGGAATATGTGTATTTATCTATCTCTTGACTCAGAATGGTAGCAGGTACGTATCTAGTGTGTATGCCTCATACCCAGGTTCACCCAAAAACAAGAAAATAAAATGAAATTTGCAAGGTTGGAAAATTTGGATCTTGCTACATTTACATGAATGTTTATATAAAAGATTACGTAATACCACATGACACTCTATTATTTATCAGTTTAAAATACAGTCAACTTTTTAATTCAATTTTTTCCTTCTAAATCGTTTTATGTAATTCCTTATGTACCATTTTTATATACAAGTAGTATAATCCGAAAAATATATATGGAAATATCAAGAGTGGCATGTGGTGTGGTTTGGTTAGTCGGCACTAAATAGTAAATACTTATCCTGGTTGGCGATATACATACTGCATTAAATTGAACAAGAACAAGGACCATCCTCGTGTAATCACGAAACTGGTTACTGCTCACAGAAAAACCAAAAAATAAAAATATGAATTCATCAGCATTTACCCCTTGTCATGAGGGACGTGTCCTCTTTTTTATATCTCATGATCCAACTTCTTCACCACTCCACTCGCCTGCTCTTAACCACCCCCACCCCACCCCCACTACCCCATCAACTATTTAACCTCTTTCTCACTACCCAATTTTTTTAACTGCAATAGGAGAAACAAGAATGGAAAGTCTTCTGTGCAATGAGGTGTGGTTTATGAGCCCTACACCCACTGTGCATGACAACGTACGTGCCAATGATCAGTACTATAATGTAAGAAAGAGTGAATATAGAACTACTAGTTGTTTTTACTCAACCAGAGAAGATTGTGAGAAAGCTATTGGGATTTTCCTGGAGAAGGAAGCCGGTTACATCCCGAAAATGGGATACTTGAAGCAGATCAAGTCTGATAATTTGATTGATCATGCTAGGTTTAAGGCTATCTGCTGGCTTATTAAGGTAAATATTTCGTTTCTCACTGCACCAAACCCTTGATATATTAAACGTTCTTGAATGTACTTTTATAATTTTACGTGCATGTTAAATTATTGGAGGCTCAAAAGCGAATGGATCTCTCTTTTGGAACTGTTTTTGGTGCTGTGAGTTACCTGGATCGATTTATTTCAATATCTCAGTGCCAAGTAAGGGATGCTTCTCCTCTCTTTTTTCATTTTTAACTTTCAGATTTGAATTAAAAGTAACGGTTTCGTGGAACAAAATTTTTGCAGGGATGGAAATATTGGATGTTTGAACTACTTTCTGTCGCATGTTTATCAGTTGCCTCAAAATTCAATGAATCAATCACTGTGTCATTGCATGAATTTCAGGTAAGTTCTTTATTGTAATCCCCATGACTTATAAACATTTCTAATTTCATGACATCAAAGTTTTAATTTCCACATGTTAAAATGCATGTGAATTTCTTTTACTAAATGCCCGTTTAACATGACCTTTGAAAAGTTAAAAATTGTTTATAAAACTAAAAAGATAACTTTTGAACATATTCGAATAATTTTCTAAAAGTATTTTGTGTAAATAGAAGAGATTTTAGAGCAATTTCCTCAAAAAATTCTTTTACAAAAAGTAAAAAGCAGAAACATCGCGAAATGGGCCATAATACTTTTCACTTCCCTTTACCATTTAGAAAAGCATAATTTACTTATGCCTTGTTTGGTACGGATTAAAATTAGATTTTAATTTAAGTCAAAGTCAAACAATCAATATTAACCACATCTTTTATGGGTCTCGCATCTTTTCAACTACACATTTCAAAAACTTTTATCATAATCTACTAAAAGTTTAATTGTAATCCTCACCAAACACCCTATTAGTAAACAATGATTTTAGATTCAAATTCCCTTTTCACGTTAAGGGCCCGTTTCTTTTGGTTTTACTTTGACTTAAAAGTTTCTGTCGAAAATATTTTAATTTTTTTCTTTTTTTGAAAGTTAATTTTTAAAAGAGTTTTCCACACTAAAAGTGTCTTTAGAAAAAGTTATATTGGACTAACTTTTTCTAAAAACTTTTCAAATTAAAAAAATCACTTTCATAAAATTAACTCTTTTTTACTTCTTAAAAACCAAACCAAACGAGCCTAGGCTAGCACTGCTCTATTAGCAACCAATTCTCCCTACCAGATGTTTCATATCATAAGTACAACTAGATTGATAATCCTAGAGAGTAAGCATACGCTAACTATGAACAAATAGGTACCATGAAATAAGCCGATCTGTCGCATTATTTCTGCAGGTGGAAGGTTTAGATCATTCCTTCTCATCAAGCCAGATTCAGCGGATGGAATTGACTCTCTTGAAGGCTTTAGGATGGCATATGGATTCTCCAACTCCATATTCTTACATTGAATTGCTGATACACACCATCAATACCTTAAACAAAACCCTTGTTGATAATCTAACCGTACGCGTCACTCAACTGCTTCTTAACACCCTTATAGGTACGCTAAACTAGCTCTCGCCATCTTATACATGACGGCTTTTACCCTTAATTCCCATTGCGACTGAATCTGTCTGCTTGTAAAATGGTTCAGATTCTAAATTCCTGGAGTTCGGGCCTTGTGTTATTGCCATTTCTGCAGTAAGATGCATACTTGAAAATGATACATCCCTTGATCATTTCGACACATTTATTTCCAAAGATCAAAGGGTAAAAGTAATTATTCTCTCTGAATTTCTGCTGTTTTTTTTTTAAATGCAATATGCATGATGCTGCTAATGTTCTTGATCTAGGAAGAAGTGAACAAATGCCAAAGCTGGATGGAAAAAGAATTGTCGACAGATTACAGCAATATATTAGAGTTCCAGAATGCAAATTACAATTGCCCTGAAAGTCCAGTAACAGTATTAAAGGTGGAGCGGGACAAAATCTATGACTGTCAACTTGATCTCTTTCTCTTAAAGAAGCCATGGATGAACTTCAATTTCAGATCAAGTAACAAGAGGAAGAGAGAAGAACAAGAATGTGCACTCTGAAATTAATGTTAATTGTCTTGTTATAATAAGGTCATTTTCATTTTAATGTAGAATTTGGTATAACCTGCAACTGTCGATATAATGACATATTACCAATATAACATAACTCTCCTCTACAATAACTGAAGTTTTACATGAAAGCTTATGTACTATTTGAGTCGTCAAATTGTTGGAAATTGGTTCAAAATATTGGTTTACCAATAGGTAAAACGAGACCTTAAATTGATTGAAAAAACTGAAAGCCAAACTTCTTGTACTCCATGAGTAGATTATTTGTAATTTCTTGAACCAATTTCAAGTAAATGAGAAATTAAGGTCGTAACTAAAATGCTAAATTAGGGTTTGTTTGATTACATTTATTTTCCATGTAAAATGTCAGTTTTCCATCCAAATTTTTACTTTGGAGTGTTTGATTGCTAATTTTTCTCATTGAAAATATACCTAGTTTTCCTTGTTTTTAAGGAAAACATTTTCTTTCTAGGAGATATTTTTTCATGTCAATCAAACACATTCTTAGGGTATGTTTGATTGCATTTATTGTCCATGAAAAATGTCAATTTCCATCCAAATTCCTACTTTAAAGTGTGTGATTTCAATTTGTTCCACGAAAAATATTTTCAAACTTTTAAAAATATGCCTAATTTTTCTTGTTTTTAAGGAAAACATTTTCACCGTCGGGAGTATGTTTTTGTTTTCCTCAAAAATAAGGAAAATATTTTCTTTTTTAAGATATATTTTCCATGCTAATCAAACACTTCTTAATGATTTTAATCTTTGAAAAAGGGCATAGCAAGGGGAAGCAACTTAGGGATCAACTGCTAAGGAACTTATTTGTAACTTAAATTAGTAAAAAAATTATTTATTTCAACACTTACTTATTTACATGTATAAATTTACTTGAGTATTTGTTATTTTTTGACCCAAATTTCGTTGGATATTCGTGGATTGGTTGAAAAAGGTATGGAAAGTTTTGGGGGGGCAACAATTGGACTTTTGAAATCAATTTGAACTGAAACTCAGTGCCTAGGCGCCATTGAAAGTGCTGTCAACATCGTTCGTCTACCATCTGCCTAACGCTCGAGCCCCATATATATCGTAGAAAATAATGTTTTCTTCTTTTAATGCAGTTTTTTATTCTCTTTGCAACCATAACATATTCTTTTGAGTCCTATATATAGCCAACAAAATTCTTGGCTTTCATATTGTATAAGTTAGAATCAAATTAGAAATACAATTTTTTCTATTATTTTTCCATTCTTCATTCCTCAACCAACTGTTCATGTGTTGTAATTGCTACTTCATATTGTGTCATATTGTTTATTCTATTCATAACAAGTGATATCAACATATATAATTCTTGTTTGAATTCTAACAAGTGGTATCAGAGCTTAAGGTTTGATTTGTTCGAGGTTTTACTTTTTATAGTAACCATGAAGTATGATATTCTAATTTTGGATCGCATCACTAGATTTTCATTGTGACATGTGAAAATGCGAGCAGAAGATTTGGACGATATTTTGTTAGAATTTGACAAGATGCCCTCAAATTGGTTGGAGAAGAAACAATGTAAGAATCGAAAGACCATTTCTTAAATTCATTCGAATCATATTCTTTGAAACGTTTTGAAGGAGAAAACTACAGTTGCATTTGTGTTGAAATTGGAGCAATTGTGCCGACTAAGTGTTTAACTAACAAATCACACCTGCAGCAATGCTTTATTTTCACCTTATGATAGAAGGGGCATCTCTAGAAAATCACATTGTTGTCTTTAAAAAAACTTGTCATTGATTTGGAAACCTTTGCGGTTAAGTATGATGAAGAGGATTTGAGTTTAATTTTATTGCATTCGTTGCTCACTTCATATATGTCGTTTAGAGACACGATATTATATAGTCGTGATACTCTCACCGTTGAGGAAGTTTATGATGATTTATTTTCAAAGGAGAAGATAAAGCATCTTATTGGATCTGAGGCTTAAGGAAAAAGCCTTATCGTTCACAGTGGTTATGAGAAGGGCATTTTGAAATCTAATTCTAGTAATAAACTAATAAAGTTTGTAACTATTGCAAGAAGAAGTGACACATTAAGAAGGAATGCTATAAGTTGCAGAACAAATAAAAATGGCCACAAATCAAAAGTGAAAGCAACTAGATACTTCAGGCGAAACAAATATTGCAGAGAACTCTTGGAGTGATGGAGAACTTTTGATTATTTCTGACGGCGATTCCAAACCTGATGAGGATTGTATTCTTAATACAATTTTCACTTTTTATATGTCCTAATCGGAATTTATTTTCAATATATGAAGAAATTTCGAAAGGTGTTGTAGTTATGGAACAACACACCATGTAAGATGGCTAATATTCGAAGGGTCAGACTTAAGATGTTGGAAGGATGATCATAACACTCGATGCAGTGAGACACGTTCCAGATTTGAAAAGAAATCTTATCTCCTTGGCTATTCTTGATTCAAATTGTACAAGTTCATTGGTGAATGTGGAGTCTCGAAGGTTTGTAAAGGTGTCTATGTTGTGTTGGAGGGGCAGTGAAGGTCCCAATTATGTCTTGCAAGGTTGTGCATAATATTTGAAGATCAATCTTCAGAGGTTTAGTACTTTGGTGAAAATTCAGTTTGATGTAGCATCGTTGGAATTTGGTTTGGGGTCCGTATTGAAGAATACATCTCGATTAAGTTTAGAAATTATGGATAATACCATTTTTGCCACCACAATCAATGGTATCATTGTATTCAATTGTTAGAGACAGACTCAGAAGAAATATTAGGCCTCTACATAAGTACGTGGAAGCTGATTTAGTGGAGTATGCGTTGAGTGTGGTTGAAGGTATTGAGTCTAGCAAAGAACCTCTAATAGAAGTATTTGGTTGTGTTGATTCTATTTCAGGGCATGTTTCGATCCTATTTGGTAACTTTTGAATTATTTGTAATTTTATTTCTCGTATTGATAATTTGAGCAAATTTTAGCGCTTGGATAATTCTGTTGAGCAGTGCTTGGATTCAACTAATTAAATTTGTCCTAGTTGAACTTTGTGGAAAAGAAAGAGAATTTTTGTTGGAAAGCATTAGTTTATTCCTTGTAGTGAATGTCTTTAAATGGAGAATTTTTGAAGATTGTTCAGTGAAATTTGTAGTAGGGTGGAGATTTGTTATTTGTGACCTAAATCCTGTTGGATGTTCATGGATTGATTGAAATAGATGTTAAAGAGGTAATGAAAAGTTTTGGGGCAGAAATTGGGCATTTGAAATCAATTTGGACCAAAACTCAACGACTGGACGTTATTGGAAGTGTTGCCATCGTTGCTCACCAATCGCCCGCCTATCACTCAAGCGCATCGCGTCACTCACGGCTCACCGGCGCAAGGCTGCCGCTCAAGCATGGTATATATCATAGGAAAATTTGTTTCCTTCTTTTGACGAGATTTTTGATCATCTTTCTAACCATAATATATTCTTTTGGGTCATACATGTAATTCACTTGATTCTTGGCTTTCATATGATTTTGTACAAGTTAAGATCAAGTTGGAAACACAATATTTTGCATTCTTTTTCCACATTAATAAATTTTCCATTCCCCTGCCAATTGTTCGTGTTGTGATTCTACTTCATATTATGCCATATAATCTCGTTTCTTCTATTCCTAAGAAGTGGCATCAACGTACATCATTCTTATTCGGATTCTAATAGTATTTGTAAATTAATAGTCCAGCCAAAACCCATCTCATTAAAAAAGTACGATTTTAACCATTTTGACTAAAGGAGGATAAGCTCCTCGTGGGTATTATTTGCACCAAACATGAGATAGAATTAAATTAATCCTTATTTCTTGTCCGATCTAATACAATGCACCTAATACGGCGCAGGCACTCTAAACATCCCCTTAAGTTTTAGCCAAATGAACTCTATGCATCCACTAACAAGCACAAAACCGAAGAGTTGCATTATAACATTGTTAGCACTAACTTTATAACATCATTATATGCATCATACAAAAAATTTGACGTTGCAATAACACATTAGGGATAATGAGATGTAAACCCTTAACGATCCTCGCAATTCTCCGACTCAAAAACATTTTAATGGCCTTGAAAAACTTGCAGGAAGCTACACAGCCCTGCATATTCGAGCATCTATGACTGGCACCTTGGGAGAAGACTCGGATAACTCCAGTGCATCTGCAAGTGACATCCACCGGTTTCTCCATGCATTTTCCGCCCAATGTTTCAGTTTCTCCCCTTCTGCTTTTCTAGACTGTTGCACGAGAAGCGTTTCTGCATAACCACCTTCACAAACATATAGTTTAGAAGATCAATGCAGAACAAGAAGTAGAAGTGACTTTTTGGTCATTTGATAAAACAGGCAACAAAATAGTCCCATAGGAAACATCAAAAACCAGAAATTCTTGATGAACATGATACTTCTTGAACACAATACCCATGGTCGGTACCACCTAACAAAGTTTTGCCCAAAAAATTACAAGATAAACTTGAACTGTAGATTAAAAACTAACAAACAGTTTGATGTATAGAACAAATCAATGTACAAATTTTCTCGTCGAGGACGCAATAAAGAAGCTTACTATTGACCACAAAGACAAACTTCAAAAGAAAAGAAAAATACAAAAAGCCCACTAATCTCCAATTTTATGACAGTTTATATGACTTGGTAGTTTAAAATTGTTACAGCAACCAAAATTTTCCATCTCATTATTTTGTACCGACCCGAACCACAGACTGCAGCAGAAACAAGGAGCATGCTAGCTTTCATCTCTTCTAAAGAGGAGATTGTATTACTATTAATAACTTATGATTGCCATAATCATCTGTCATTATCACTAAAGCTCTGCATAAATTAGAACTCTCTCCCACATATTTGTGGTACGATTTTAACTTTGAGCAGGGGTCACCAGCATATAAGCCATATTTCCAATGTGCAAGTAAAAAAATAAAGAGGGTAAGGAATACCTCTCGCAAGGGCAATTATGTCTTTCCTGTGCACCTTTTCACCGGAACCTATGCAATTAAAAAGATAACATACTTTGAGAATTTATATATAGAGCAACTGAACAATGAGAATAATGATTAAATACCATCAATCTCCAAAGGTGGAGCTTTAAGTAGTTCAATGGCCTTTCTATAAAGTCCCTGTAAAACACAAACCAGACATTTGCAAAGCAGGTATCATCAAAACGTTGAATGATGTTAAATTAAATGAACAAAACAAGAATGTGGTTCCTACTGTATCAAATTAATTAATGTATATCAAACTAAAAACGATAAAAATGCCAAGTCAAGCGGGAAAGATGCAAAGTGCTAACTTTGTCCAACAAAAACCATGCTTAATCCTTTATTCAGACCCTTAAACCAGAATAAATCGCACATTGAACAAGCGTGCAAGATTTTTGCTCATTCAATTGCTCTTAAAAGTTATAATACAAGCTTAAATCAGCTTTTCAGCGTATTCATTCACTGGAATAACTGTAAATGAAGGAATGGAAGGAATCAAAATATTTGCATACACATTAGTAGCTTGACATGAAATTTCTAACCTCCTGAATTAAAAGAGAACTCGAGCGCTCCATTGCTGCTTTATGTTGATACATGAGAGCTATGCACGTCAAAATAACACCAACCTTGGGGTGTTGAGAACCTACATCATACAATAAAGCCCCAGTAAATACCATATCTTTCATACACCTATCAATTTCATGCAAAATATCAAGAACACAAACCAAAGCGATCTTCTGTTTTCTTCAGTGTTGCAGTCAGCATCTCCTCTGCATTGGCAAAATTCCTATAGAGGGGAAACTCATATTCAAGTTAGGAGGACATAATAGGATAAACATATAGTTGACAAGTTATAGAAATAAACTTGTATTACCCCATATGGGTTTCAAGCTGCCCTAAAGAACAAGTAGCCGCTACCACAACTTCCTCTGAGGTCATGTTACAAGCTCCTAGGTTGTTTGGATCACCAAAATCTTTGATCTCAGACATTCCCTGAATTACCTTCTGATACAACTCCTTTGCATCCGAAAACTTCCGCATGCCATGAAGGAATTCACCATAAGAAAGAGCAGCATTGCCTACACATCGAAATATCAATAGCACAGATCCCAAAAATGTAGAGTTTCTCCTCCAAAAATGACTTCTCCAGTTGGGGGAATAATGATACTACAATATCTCTGGCAAGACAACCTTACCAATGCAACATCCATTTGCCTGAGCTCCCTCAAAAAATGACTGTGCTGTGGAGGAACAATTGATTTGAAAGATCATAAGTAACAATAAACACAACAAGACGTACAAAAATAGTGCTCCATCCATGGTGTTCACCTGAGTCGAGATTACCGCATATCAGCTCAACTAGGCCTTTTAGAGCCTTAACACGAGCCTCTAGAACCTCGAAGCCACTCCCATTACCAATTTTTAGTCTGACAGTTTCCAAAATCTGCAAGGCTATATCTGCAACTACTGATGCAGCATCCTCCTAAATAGAGAGGAACAACTTCAGAATAAATTCATATTCCCATAAAACAATGTAAAAGAGTTCAATTCAATATATGGGGTATTCTATGGCTTACTTGATAGCGTTCTAGATAAAGTCCCACTAAAGCTTCTGATGCAGCAACTGCAAGAATCACAAGTAAATTCTGCTTAAACATCACAGTTTTCTATCAATAGGAATTGCACTATGTATATGTTACCTTCTTCTTCTTCTCCTTTGTTTTTCTAAGAAGAAATTAAACAAGAGTTTTTATTACCTTTAATAGCAACAGAAGGCAAGCTCAAATCTTGAATTCTCTCGAGTCTCTCAATGGCCGCCTCATAGGACCCTCTGAAACCTCCAAAAAAAATAACAAACTGAAAAAAAAACCCCGCTACATCTCCAGGATTTTCAAATCTCTGCTAAGAAATAAAATCAATTCAACAACATTTGAAAAGTTCAAAGACAAAACCTTTCAAACAATAAGGTTGAACGGGCTAGTTCAACCAAACCCTTAGAATTGTCATCAGGTTGAGTCGACTCGCACTGATCCAGTACTAGTCGTCCTCTCCCATACGAGTCTTCTGCAATCCCATTTTCAAAAAAGCATTCATTACTAAGGCTATTATATAAATTTATTTACGTAAAAATAAAAACCCAAATTTCAAGAAAATAACTTCAT
Source organism: Fraxinus sp. D2006-0159 (assembly GCA_903798375.1). Classification (NCBI taxonomy): domain Eukaryota; kingdom Viridiplantae; phylum Streptophyta; class Magnoliopsida; order Lamiales; family Oleaceae; genus Fraxinus; species Fraxinus sp. D2006-0159. The sequence goes on from CAIGRQ010005308.1 coordinate 12,045, forward strand.
GTAAGCGGCACCTGTTTTCTGTCCACGGGCAAGAGACATAGCATAGTTTATCATTTCAAGGGCAACCGGGTTGGCTGTAAAAGTGGAATTGTTTGCAAAAAAATATCTGTTTGGAGGTGGCGCCGCCACTTTTAGCCGTGGCAGCAGTGACGGTTTAAGAAGAGAAAAGGAGGGGCCTAGGCCATTCCTAGTGGCTCTGGAAAGCTTAGCTACGAGACCGATCATACTGTTTGTTTTGGTATTCTTCTGGGTAGTTTGCTTTCAATCAAGAATTTGAAAGAAAGAACCTTGATGAAAGCGAAAACGGATCTATCGGATAGAAGTTCCTGTTCATTTTACAGTCCTCTTTCTGCTTTCCAAGATTTCTTTAAATTAGCCTCGTATATTAAAATTGGATTAAAATTGAAAAATTAATCGTTATTGTTGATTTTTATTAAACGAGTGAAACCCAAATAACGGTCATATTTTCAATTTTAATCAACTTTTTAGCTCCACCAAACAAGCTCAGTGTAATTAATTTTCTAGTTTTTTTTATTATTATTTTAAGAAAATGTGGACTATCATTATACGAGATAATCAAATTCGTCATACTTAAATCGATCACAATTAAGTTAAAAACTGATTTCGAAGTAGTGATCTCCATTTTGTATCAATACAATATTAAACAAATACGTTAAAGGAGGAAAAATATCACAAATGACGAAAAGCTAAGTTGATAGATGATTGGCATCGGCATGAGAGATGAATTGTGAAAGGATGGAGTGGGGAATATATCATACGATAGAGATGTTGAGATCGACTCATGGAAACGCTATAAAAATTCGTGATGTATACAATGAACAAAAACTCTTTCAAAAAAAGTAGTATGAAGTTAAAAATAATATAGAATTTAAAATAACTTGAATATAGAACCTTGAAATTTTATAAAAATATAAAATTAATCATTGAAGTGAGGACATTTCCAAATTGTGCATGTAAAATGATGCACTCTTAAGTAAATTAAAGAAGATCGTATTTTTTTGGACAAATTTATCTTAAAATATTATTTTAGTGTCTGTAGTTTTGATACTCCAAAGCTAGAAAGCAACCGAAAGTGACACAATAAAAGATTTGAGATCGAGTAGCTATAGCAGATTCATTCAGAGATTGGAACTAGTACAATTCCCTCTAAAATTATTTATTTATTTATTATTTTATTTTATTTTTCTCTCCTTCTAATTTCTTCTTCAAACAAAAGCACATGGGTGGGTGCCCCTTTATCAGAGGGAAAAATTCATGGATCATGTATTTACTTTACCAAAATCAAAAATCATGTCCCTAAGTTTAAAGTTGCAAAAATCAGGTTTTTTTTTTAATTAA
>CAIGRQ010005342.1:0-13572 GCA_903798375.1 Fraxinus sp. D2006-0159
ATAAAAACTTTATTTGCTTTGTTTGTTTAGGATGAGTATAGAAAACACATATAAACCATCTATTTTGATATTACCACACTTCAATTTTAATATTAGCTATTAAACTACAAATTAGACATTATTCCTCGTGGGAACGATACTCTTAACTCACAAATTTTATTACTTGTACAACGATCTCGTACGCTTGCGGGTTTTGCACGAACATGGGTTGTTGGTGTACCATTGGTCGCGATCCAAATTAAATGACTTGAACGTGTCACTTTCATTTTCTTCTTTTTTTACTCGACTAACCATAAAATTTTATAATGATCAACAAATACACGTTTATACAAAATCAAAAGATCGTGTATGGGGATTGATGTATGTCCAGCACTGAAAAATAAAAAGAGTTGATGACGGAAGAGCTATTCATCGAAGCCCTGTGAAAGAGGATTGACTAACTGTAATGGACATACCTTAGCAAAATTCTTTGACAGGTAAATTTTAATCCGCACAAAAGGCGTAACAATCTGGAGGGAGAGAGAGGCTCGACGTAAGAAAATCTATAAATGAAGGACCAAATAAACAAAGTCATTTACGGCAAGAAATTTCAGTTATCATTTAAATGTACATTTCGTGCTAATGATAATTGAAATTTGAAGCCACATACATTTCGACAATGAAACAAACATAGATAAAATAATACCTTATATTAAATATGAATAAAAATTTCCAGTTTCTTTTTGACTGAGTGCTGCACCTTTTGGAACAAAAAGTCATTTCTATCTTGGTAGGTAGTTGATCAAAACTTTTTGACACTAGATGGAGCAATAGTCTCTCAAGGATACTGAAGTAGTTGGGTTCAGATTCTAGAATTTGTAGAGAATTCTGGAATTTGCACTTTAAGTTCACGATTCGTTTATGTACTTGATTTGATTTAACTGCGTGTTACAATATGTGGTAACAACAGTTTTCTTATTTTGGGTTCGTAGCTTCAGAAAATCTAAGAGGAATGAGTTTGAAGATTGATAACAAGATGAGTAATTTTTATTCGTTTTACTATCCCTATGCTCAGAGATTTATTTTAAAGTACTTGATTGCCATGTTCATGTGCGATTTCTTCTCCCCCAATGTTGTATTAATGCTACTTTCATTTTTAAAATGCTGCTCAGATGTTGACTTGCATAAATTATTTGAAACTTCTGATCCCCTCGCTACCAGATGCAAAAGGTCAAGCCTGTTAAGACAAACCCAGTAGTTGGTGAGGCAAGGGATTTGGTTTGAATCCAACCCATTTATTTAACCAAGTTTAATGAGAGGGCATGTGTTGAACCATTGGATCAAATAGCTTAAGCACATGTATATTATTTAAATCTTATCTTCAATACAGGAGAGATTCATTTTTTCAATCAAATCCTTAACACGTGCACAGTTCATTCTGTTTTACCGAATGATTCAATCACGTGACTTTAACGGCTAAGCGCCATGTTTAAGAAAACTGTTTATGCACCCCTAAACAAATGAAATAACAGTGCCTTCAAATTCTTTGCTCCGTGTCAATTGAGTTTGCTGGATATGCACAACAAGGTAGTCGTATGAAGTTGAGCAAATGGCAAGCACACATAAATCGGTTCTTGGAACATGGAAAACTAGAAGCATCTTCCATTTCACTGTAGCCATCCTCCTCATAGCATTCGTATTTGCTTCTCTTTATCCAAATGGGGAAAAACGACTCTTCCTGGGACGGCAAATGACACCTACTGATTCTATTCAGCTCTGTGATTTTTTTTCGGGCAAGTGGATTTATGATAACACATCTTATCCTATGTACAAGGAGAAACAATGTTCTTTCGTGGAGGATGCCTTTGCATGTGAGAAGTATGGTAGGAAGGACTTGGAATATCAGAAATGGCGATGGCAACCTCATGATTGTGACCTTCCAAGGTTAGATTCTTAACTCTTATCTACACAAATACACACATAGAATTAAGAATTAATTAACCCAGTAGTTTTCAGAAATTATATTGATGGTTTTCGGTTATGGCAAGCTTCAATGCTACTGAATTGATGGAGAAGTTAAGGGGGAAAAGGCTTGTGTTTGTAGGGGATTCCTTGATTCGAAACCAATTTGGGTCGATGCTATGCCTAATTGAGCCATCGATCCCTCCATCATCATCTAAATCACTGATCCTGAAAGGCAACTCCATCATCTTTAATACAACTGTACGTAAGAAAACTTCCACTCTTTCTCGAAATTCAGAATCAAGTTGTAGTTATATATTCAATTTTTCATAGTTTGCTTTGCGATGGTTAAATCATCTGCAATGATCATGATTTTCTTGTTAAATCCATGAAGGACTATAATGCAACGATCGAATTCTATTGGTCTCCTTATCTGGTTGAATCTAATTGTGATGACATACTAAACCATCGGATACGGGATCGTATAATTAATATTAAAGCAATTGAAAAGCATTCTAGGCTTTGGACAGATGCAGACATACTCATATTTGATTCCTTTGCATGGTGGCTGCATCCAAAAGCAACACTTCTGTGAGTACATACTATGAAACCAAGAATATGCTGCAAATTTTTGTTGTCCTTTTCTTTTTCTTTCCAATATAATTTGATCCTAATGCTTTACTGGTGATAAGATGGGGATCATTTGGAAGTTCTGACGCAATCTATAAAGAAGTCAGGATGAGGCCACGTATCTTTGAAATGGCTTTGAACACATGGTCAGACTGGTTAGAAATCCACATTAACAGAACTAGAACGAAGTTGTTCTTCATGAGCCTCTCACCTTATCACCCTGCGTATGTTAGTTCTCTTCAGTTGCAAAGACAACTGGGTTTGCTTCATAAAAAAATCACGAAAAAAAATGCTCGTTAACTAACACGATTCATTATAACTGCAGAGGTGAAGAATGGGGCAAGGATAGAGGTCAAAATTGCTACAACGAAACTGAGCCGATTTTGAAAAAGGGTCATTGGGGAAGTTCAACAGATCGTGGAATGATGCAGATAGTAGAATCAGTAATCCACGAGCTCGAAATGAGAGGTTTGAAGGTACAATACCTCAATATTACTCAGTTGTCAGATTACAGGAAAGATGCTCACCCATCTATCTATAGGGAATTTTGGATGAATATAACTGAAACACAATTAGCAAACCCCGTGAGCTATTCAGATTGTGGCCATTGGTGTCTTCCAGGTGTTCCTGATGTTTGGAATGTGGTTCTTTATTCCTACATTATGCATTCATAATAGTTCATTTATTACAAGAGCCACAAGAATTTATAATGTGTTGTATAAGCCTTTTACAGATTTAATTCTTCAACTCCAGCAGATTCATCAAATTCCTTGTAGTGTTTGTGTTTGATTATTTCAATTTGGTTACTTTAAAGATTTACAGCTCATAGATACTTTTATCTCAGTTGGCATACAAGAATCAGAAAACTAAACCAAAGTTATACTATCGTGTTTTTTGAGTGATTATGTAATTGGATATTCTAGGGGATAGTTTATGCACACAAATTATGAGTGAAATGTATAAGAGTGAGTCCTTTTGCTCGAGTTTGAGCAACCCTTCTCCTCTCTGAACCAGTCTAAAATACCAAGGTATTTTGATTATCACTCTCGATAAATATTCATTTGTGTTGAATTGTGGCTTTGAAGAACGTAAAATATTTTGATTCTATCTAACAACTCGGATTCTAACAACAACTCAGATCATGTCATGTTAGCATTAATAAGATATTGTCGTGAATCAAATTGAGAAAAACTAATATGATTGGTTGAACATTGTTCTCTGAGTATTAAAATTGTGATTCGATTGTTTTATATTATTTTATTTATATTTAAATAATGCTAAATCGATATGTTGAATATTGAGAATATAATGTAGATGTGAAACGTATTTTTTTTATATAATATGCTTCTCCATGTATTCATGTGTCATTCTTTCTCATTGATAAACTATATTGCACTTAGCTTGCACTTCCTATTTTTAAAATAGTTTATAGAGAAAAATCCATTACAAGATTGCATTGCTAGAACAACAACCGATGCCAATAGTTTTATTTTCATTTTACCATCCCTTTGCTTAGAGATTACTCTTAAAATACTCCAATTCCATGTGGGTTGTTTCTTCTTCCTTTTTTGTTAATGCTGCCTTGTATTTATTAAATGGTGGTGTGTAGAAGATCAAAGTTGAGATGTTAAGCAAAACATATAAGAGACAACAGCCGGCCTCAGCCAATGTCCGCAGGAAAAAATAAAAAGAACTTTCACTACAGAAAAAAATTAGAATACAAAAGAATATCACCGCGATTACATATTGGGGGCAATACAAAAGAGTACAAAGTACTCAAAAAGTATGTACAAAAAGTGAAACTATTAAAGGATTCCAAAAATCGATATTCTGTGTGGGATTGCACAATTTCAATTCATATTGTATTTGTGTTTTATTCAAGGCCATAACTAGCCTCCTTTTGGCAAAATTTAAATTTTTTTTTATAGACGGTCAAACTTTATTTTGAGCCGTACATTTCAATATATTCACAAGTACTATCCAGTTTTGCACCACTCATTTCAATCTTTCTGTAAATTAAACTGTTTATAAATTCTTCCCAAACGGAGGCTAAAATCTCCACATTGGCTTTAATTGTCGACAACCTTAAAATATGAATTCTTTAAGCATCTTGTCCATGAATCTTCCTATGTCTTCCCCAAAGTGAATCTTCCAACGTCTTCTCCATCACTTCTTACCAAATTTCTCATCTTCAACTTTGCTTCTGTAGCTCTCTTTCTTGGCTCTGATACCACTTGTTTCAGAAGTCCCAAGATTGGATATGACCTACATAGGTTATTTGGTTCTATTGTTTCTCCCATACTACCAGAAACACAAGGTCAATCAAACGAAGGCAAACTTTAAGTTGGTTGCTCCTGAATTTAAAACTAGATTTTGGTTTGGACTTTATTAAAATTAGAAAAGGGGCACACAAGTTTAAAGACCGACATAGACTCGACCTCGATAGGACAAAGTTTGCAGTCAGGTTAGGAGGGATACATAAAATAAACCTCCAATGCTAGACAAAAGATGGATAAAATTTAATGCAAATGTGCTCTACGTACATTTACTTGTAGCTAAAAGAAAATTTCCAAACAAACTGGTCAATAATTGATTTGCCTCTAGTTCATACTTGTTGACTTTGAGGTTATAACAAGCAATGAGTTGTTATTCTTTAAGAAATGATTGACAAGCTTACTTAATAATTAAACCAATCCAGATTAACAACAAATAACCGTTTATAAGGAAATTAATTATTTATACACCCTTAAACAAAAGCTTGAAATATGCATGTGTTCAATTTCATCGCTCCTTGTTGATTAAGCTTATATATGCACAACAGGGGAGTTAAGTGAAGTCGACAAAATGGTGAACACAAAAAATTTAGTTCTTGGAACATGGAAGATTAGAAACAATTTTCATTCAATTTCAAGCCTACTCCTCATAACCTTTGTGATTGCTATTGTCAATCTAAAAGGGGATATTCGACGCATTCTTAAACTGCAGACAATTCCTAATGATTCTATTCCACACTGCGATTTGTTTTTCGGGAAATGGGTTTATGATAATATATCTTACCCTTTGTACAATGACAAACAGTGTTCTTTCATCGAGGGTGCCTTTGCCTGTGAGAAGTATGGTAGGAAGGACTTGAATTATCATAAATGGAGATGGCAGCCGCATGATTGTGACCTTCCAAGGTTCTCTTTTACCTCTCATTTGCACACGGCAAGAATTTACGATTGATTATAAAAGTTGTACTTGATAGTTTTTGGCATATAAATCGATGGTTTTTCTGTCATGTAAAGGTTCAATGCTACACACTGTTGAAGAAGTTGATAAGTGTATTTTATAATATTTTATACACTTATTCGGGTTCCAAAATATTGATATTTCGTAATTCTTTTAATGAAATTATAGCCTAATTTATTATATAATGTGTTATTAGATGAAACTCAATGAATGGAAGTGTAATTGAAAGAAAGAAGCGAAAAAGGACAAGATCTAAAGTTTGGGGGCTAAAGTGAAAATACTCAAAAGTTGTGTCGAAGCTCACGAAGGATGTCCATTTTTTTAGTTGGAGATTGAGACCCATTTTTTGCCTAGTAAACGTTCAAATTGGAAAATATCTACTTTATCAAAGTTGTAGCCATTTGAGTTATCTGTCCAACTGATTTTGAACCGCCTTAATCGAATATCGAAAGAAAAATCTATGACAAAAATACTGAAGCAGACGCAGAGTGAACAACAATTTAGCGCCCAGACGCTGCCACTATAGTGCCTAGGCGCTACGCTGCACAAATAGGATTTTTGCTATTCGGGCCACGAGAAGCCCATAAAAAGACTCTAAATTGGCCGAGAACGTGTAGGGAAGTAAGACCTAAGGAGACACTAATAAAGGAGTTCCACCCATTGAAATTGAAAAGACACAACTAGAGATTGAGGAGCACAATTTAATGGAGGAAAACATCAAGTGATTCAAGCTTTAAAACATTGATTGGAAGAAGAAGAAGATCTTGGTGCAAGTTTTATTTCTTTATCTACATCTATATTCAAAACTCGGTGATGTACTCAATATCAACTCTTTGTTTTTCTTCTTTATTTATTATGAGTAGCTAAACTTTAAATTTGGGTGAACTATGTAATCTATTTGAAAATCTTTATTTCTTTTATTCAAGATTCTTGATAGTTTATCGTTCATGTGTTGGTTTTATTATGAGTTTAATGCATTAAATTACCTGATCAATAATTTGATGATTTTGTAAGTCTCTTACGAATCGAGAGGTAAGTTTTAGATTTGGACCGTATAATAAAACTCGATAAAGTAGTATAACGTGCTGAGATACATATGCTAATTATTGCGGTCATTGTAGGAATTCTTAGAACCATAATTCGTTTAACTAATGGTAATTCGCATAAAGATATGAAATTAAATTAGTTAAATAGGCTCAATGAAAACTCAAGAAGGGTAAATTGAATACAATAGAAGAATTCGACCGAACACTACATTAGGTTAGAATCTTGAATTAAGAATTGAGGTGATCATTACATGAACTTGTTTTGCCCTAATATTGATTACATACTCGAATTTTCTATCAATCATTGTGTGAAGTCTTTTCATACTTTCTATTAGTTTAAGTTAGTTCACAACTATTATCATTCCTTATTTGTTTACTTTCATCAAATATGAGTTATGAAAAATAGATTAAGACTAAAGTATAGTTCTCGTGGGAATGATAATTCTGACTTAAAGGTCCACTATATTACTTTTACAATATNTAAAGTATAGTTCTCGTGGGAATGATAATTCTGACTTAAAGGTCCACTATATTACTTTTACAATATCGTACACTTGTGATATAAAAAATGCAACAGAAGTTAAGGGGGGAAAAAGCTTATATTTGTAGGGGATTCATTGAATAGAAATTAATGGATATCGATGTTGTGCCTAATCGAGTCATCAATCCCACCATCATCGTTTAAATCGTGTATAAGATGGCATGTGCAAGCGTTGTACCTCGTATACTATAATCTGTAATTTAATACAAAAAAAAAAGTTAAATGTTGTTTGTTGTCCACGATTATTTGGGCAAACGTACACTCTAGGGATAAGAATATATGTCTCCTTTGAGTTTCGGAGAGAACTTTTGACATCTTAAGTCTCCATTCTAGGAATTTATTTACAACCCGTTTGTTTCCCATTATTGTGACCCTTTTTTCCAACACATGGATCCCACTTGTGCGATAGAAAGTCAAAAGTTGCTACGGTTCTATTTGTAACGATAGAAAGAATTATTAAAATGAGGTAAAAAAAAGTTGGAAACAAACAAGGTCTTATAGTTTTAAAATTGTTATCCTTCTTGTACCATTTTGTTACTAACGAGAAAGTAAATCTAGTAAAATTATTATCATCATATAACAATCTAACAAAAGGGATGGGTTGCTTTGAAGATTATTAATTAGGTGAAAACGTTGCAAGAAAATATTTATATCAATCATTGTGTGAAATCTTTTCATACTTTCTATTTGTTTAAGTTAGTTAGTTCACAACTATTATCATTCCTTATTTGTTTACTTTCATCAAATAGGAGTTAGGAAAAATAGATTAAGACTAAAGTATAGTTCTCGTGGGAACGATAATCTGAACTTAAATGTCCACTAAATTACTTGTTACGATATCGTACACTTGCTTTATAAAAACCGCAACGGAAGTTAAGGGGGGGAAAGTCTTATGAGCGAAATGCATAAGAGTGAGTCCTTTTACTCGAGTTTGAGCGACCCTTCTCCTCTCTGAACCAGTCTAAAATCCCAAGGTATTTTGATTATCACACTCTCGATAAATATTCATTTGTGTTGAATTATGGCTTTGAAGAACGTAAAATATTTTGATTCTATCTAACAACTCGGATTCTAACAACAACTCAGATCATGTCATGTTAGCATTAATAAGATATTGTCGTGAATCAAATTGAGAAAAACTAATATGATTGGTTGAACATTGTTCTCTGAGTATTAAAATTTTGATTCGATTGTTTTATATTATTTTATTTATATTTAAATAATTTTTAGTAAGATTTTACCTTTTTTGGCTGAGCTGTCTCTTGTTGGGTGGGATCGATAGAAAGAAAGGATAGTGGGCGCATGGTACTTCGTGGACCTTTTCTGCGAGGGACAGTTGAATGAGTGACTCATGAATTCTGCCGGGTTGGACAAACCAACAACTCGAACGCGTTCAGTAATGTTTGTAAGAATAAAAAAAGTCATGATTCCTTCTTGCAGTTGGATAAAAGGTTTACTAATAATTTTCTCTCTAAAGCTTAGCCCATGTTTGGTTTTGCTGAAATCAGATTGTTAGTAAATTTTGATAAAAAATGATGAAATGTTCTTTTTAAAAGTTGATAAAAATTGTGGTCCTATGAAATGTATGTTTAAAATTAATTCTTGACTTTAGACTTGGATTTTTATCACTTTTTCAGCTAAATCATAAAGAGGCTTAATAAGAAAGCTCATAATCCACTACATGCGGAGATGTCAAGAATGTGTTATACATTAAGGTTACCTTTTCATCTTAGACCAGAGCTCTGAGAGTTTCTACACCTTTTTGTTGCCAATAACTAGTATCTGGTCACATGCTGCTTTACAAGTATCTCAGAGAGGGAATTAGTATTGTGAGTTAAGGATGAAGCATCTATGAAGAATCTTAGAGAGGGAAGGAGAGAGCCAAGCCATTAGAAGATTGAACCAATAGAATAAGAGTGGAATCCATTAAATTTATATTCTTTTTACTTCCATTACTCCATTGCCATGTGCTATGACTTCTTGCTTTTGTTAATACTACATGTACGTATTTATTAAATGCTTTACTCATGTAGACTTGCACGAGTTATTTGACAATGCTATTTTAATATCAGAAACGGAATGTAAGGCGAACTGCTAGTTGGTTGCTCCTAAATTTAAAACCATCATTTGGTGTAGATATATATCTACTTGTTTATTAAAATAAGAGAGATGTAATGCAAACAAGTTCAACAAGATGATATAGACTTCGCCTCCAATATGAAGACGAAGGAAAATGACAGCATACAACTGTTACTGATTGGTTGCTCCTAGTTCGTGTTTCATACACGTCATGTTCCAACAAAAAATGATTGTTTTCCGAAGAAATGATTGATTGAGAATTTCTTTTACGAATAAATTGGCCTTTGGTTATACAATATCTATTTTTGTTTGTAAATATATTAATTTTTTTTTTTATGTATAATTTAAACCAAGGACGAGACAACTTTTGATGACATGGCTGAAAGTCACGTCGTTTCCATGCCATGTCAATATGTCGTTTGTTACATCGTCAAAAACAATAACCCGAAGAGAAAAAAAGGTACAAATTCTTCAAACACTTTGATGCCAAATAACATAAAAGTATCTAGGAGCTTTGAATGTTTAAAAGCTACCAAATTGAAAGACCAAACAACAGATGGAAAAAAATAATAATAATAATTGATGAATCTGTCGAAAGTATATAATTTTCGGGAATCAATCGAAATTGAATGAATAAACAATAAAAAATGTTGTTTCTAGGTGTCTCAACTGAACAAGCATCTCTGATTGAACGAAATAAGCACTTAAGGAATGAATGTTATTAACATTTTGAGATAAACTAATTTCAGTCAAACTATCCACAACAAATTATCAAATTTTTCTGGCTCTTGTAATAAATGAACAATCATGAATGCAAAATGTAGGAATAAAGGATAACATTCCAAACATCAGGCACCCCTGGAAGACACCAATGCACACAATCTGAATAGCTCTCAGGTTTTGCTAATTGTTCTTCAGTTGGAGGCACCCAAAACTTCTTATAGATAGAAGGGTGTGCATCTTTCCTGCAATCTGACAACTGTGTTATATTGAGGAACTCTACCTTTAAACCTCTCGTTTCGAGCTTTTGTATTGCTGATTCTACTATCTGCATCATTCTACTATCGGTGGTACTTCCCTGATATCCCACTTTCAAAATTGGCTTGGTTTCACTGAAGCAAGTTCGACCTCTATCCATGCCCCAATCATTACCTCTGCAGTTTTAACGAATCACGTTAGATTACAAGCATTTCGACATATTTCTGTAGTGCAACCCTAGTTTTCTTTATAACCAAAGAGAACGGTTAACATACTTTTCGTGATAAGGTGAGAGGCTCATGAAGAACAACTTTGTTCTAGTTCTATTAATGTGGAACTCCAACCAGTCTGACCATGTGTTCAAAGCCATTTCATATTGGCGATGCTTCATCCCGACCTCTTTGTAGATTGCATCAGAGCTTCCAAATGATCCCCATCTGATCACCAATTCAGTATCATAATCACAGTACATGGGGAAGAAAACAAAAAAAGAAACTAGAGTTCGCGTTGTATTCTTGGAATGTACTAACATAAGTGTCAATTTCGGATCCAACCACCACATAAAGGAATCAAATACGAGTATATCTGCGTCTGTCCATTGCCTACCATGCTTTTCAATCGCCCCAACTTTAACAAAACGAGTTTGCACCCGATGGTGTATTAAGTCATCGCAATTAGATTCAACCAGCAAAGGAGACCAATAGAATTCCACAGTCGCATTGTAGTCCTTCATGAATTTAACAAGAATATTATGATCATTGTGTACGAGTTAATTATCAGAAAATGAACTGTGAAAAACTGAAAACGTTACAACAACCCAGTACTGAATTTCAAGAAACAGAAAAAAAATTTCTTACAGTGGCCTGAAAGATGAGAAAATTTCCTTTCCTGATCAAGGATTTAGATGATGATGGAGGGATTGACGACTCAATTAGGCACACCATTGACATCCACTGATTTCTATTCAAAGAATCCCCTACAAATACTAGTTTCTTCCCGCTTAACTTCTCCAACAGTGCAGTAGCATTGAACCTTGACATAACAAAAAAACTATCAATTTAACTGCTCACATCTGCGAGGAACAAACTTTAAAACCAATCATTTCTTAATGCTGTAGGAGCACGTTTATACGTACTAATGGATAGGATTAGATAGTATTAACGAAGAAAAAGAAGTTAGTTTTGACCGTTTTATTATCTTGTTCAATACCATGTACCAAACATAATATGTGTATATTTGTGTAAAATAGAGGTAACAATGAACCTTGGAAGGTCACAATCATGAGGTTGCCATCGCCATTTTTGATAATTCAAGTCCTTCCTACCATACTTCTCACACGCAAAGTCGTCCTCCATGAAAGAACATTGTTTCCCCTCGTACAGAGGGTAAGATACGTTATCGTAAACCCATTTGCCTGAGAAGAAATCACAGTGCGGAACAGAATCATTAGGCCAAGTCGGCTCTTCCAGGAAGCGTCTACTGTTCTCTGTTAGATAAAGAGCTGCAAAAACAAAGCCAAAGAAAAGAAGCCCAGCAATAGAATAAAAGTTGTATCTAAATTTCCGTGTTCCAAGAACTAATTTGCATGTGCTTGCCATTTGCTCAAACTACGTTGTTGAGAGTTATCCAGAAAGAGTAATCTACAAGGGGCAAGGAATTCTTATGGCATGATTATTTCAAGTTGGTTGTTACTTACGAGGGATTCATAAACAATTCACTTATAGTACTTAGCTGTTAATCTCACATGTTTTTTAAATTATTCAGTAAATGGAAGTCGTGACTCGATTGTTTTTATTAAAAAAAAATAAAATAGAACATTAAACGAGTAATTTAAAATTGATTTCTATGCATGGAGACGGTAAAACGAATAAAATTAAGTACATCCACTGTTATTCTATTAGATTCTCCGAAGATTTTGATGTGTTATTATCATCTTTCTATTAACTAGCACGTGATGTCATTGATGACGTCTTCCATCCAAAAAGTTCTTTAGACAAAAGGACTTATTTGCCTCTCTTTTTTAATTAAACAAAAAATATAAAAGTGTGACATAATATTTGCCATTAAGACAAAAATTATCACCATGACAAGATGAGCTACTTAGCAGAAAATTGAGGATAAGAATACGACAAAAAAAGTGAAAATAAGTGCGACAGAACCTTTAGTACAATTAATAAATGGTGCACCAAATAAAAATTGTGGTGTATAATTAAGACTATATATGCTATTCTGATAATAAAATTCGATAGAGATGAAATTGGATTTTACATAGGAAGTGCAACTTACTATATGTAATAATTTAGATTACTACTGCCTCAAATTCATTCTCATTCTCATCCTCATCATGGCCCTTCATTGAAAGAAAGTAGTGCCAAACTGCCAATGTGTCCATCCCTGTCAGCACATTAAACTTTAATTGGATCAATTTCTTTTGTTCCCTTGGACAACTATTTATCCAGGCTCAATTCTCCTTTACATCTCCTCTCTGATTTCTCAATTCAATCCGATAATTACTTCACAATCCACACAACGTCAAATGTGTACTCAACAAAAAAGCAGTGAACATACCAAATTGGGAGAGGATGCGAACAACAAAGCGGCTATGACGGCTTCAGTAAAAGTTAGTGATGCTTTACTACACGCTACTATTGACATCCCAGTTGAGATTCGTGCTAAAAATGGCTATGTTTATTTTGAAATCTTCCACTACTTGTGTAGACAATGTAACTAATATAATGGAATTTCTGCTATTGGAAATTGAGATCAATTCCTCGATTTATCCAAACCCCACAGGATCCTAGCTTAGAGAAATTATAATATATAGTCTTTCACGCACCCAAAACTTAGCCCCGTTTGGCCCCCATTATTTGTCATTACTAGAGATTATAATTTTTTGAATATGTTCTCCCATGTTTCCTCCAAATCGAATAATGTACATCTGCCATGGTCCCATCTTTTCCACCCTCTTGGTCATGTCACTTGAAAGATTTTGATGAACATTTTCTTTTTCCGCCACAATTCTCAAATCCGAGAATTAAGATAAACATTACACACGCTTAGAATTATCAAAATGTAAGAATTTCGTCAACTCGTGTCAATGAATTATGGTACAAACCCCTAGCAACT
>CAIGRQ010005347.1:0-12208 GCA_903798375.1 Fraxinus sp. D2006-0159
TACTTCTGTTTTTTGAAGTATCTTGGTCAGTGAAATATATTTACTATTGAATTAACTGTTTTAGTGTGACGATAAAGTACATTTTTCCATGAAACATCAGCGTTCTACAACCACGCCATAATCAATAAACCAAAAGATAAACTTGAATTGTTAATTCTAAATGTTGAAATGCCTCATTTGCACATAAGCAACATGGACATTGAGTCTTTCTTAATTGGTTTAAAGATTTTCGTGCTCTTTCAATGAAAGACACCACCATTTCTATATTCACCAGACAACCAATTTCTCTGCAATTTTCAACCCTTGTCAACAAAAGGTTTTTAGTGGGAAAGCAATGTGTGAGCACTAACTTTCTACTACTATCAATAATGAAACGAGCATTGTTGTACTTGTTGAATGTAGTTTTCAACAACAAATGTCATGGTAGCGAACGATGACAAATAAAATATTCTTTAACACTAATTTTTAGTACTTCCAACGACAACAAAAGAATTTGTCGTTGAAGATGCATATTCTAATAACAAATTATTGTCGCGAAAATATGTTTACTATGATATTAATATCTTAGCTTCCACAATTAAATGGCAACGACAAAACTTTTTGTCTCATTGTTAAAGTAGTATTTAGCGATCAATTTATTTTTGCCATTAGAAAGTTCTTGTAACTGCTCATTTCCTTGTAGTGCGCTATTCCAAAGAGGAATTCTTCTTAGTTATACTCTTAGCCCCGCTTGTGGAAACCAAATTAAGGGGAAAAAATCCAAAACGTGAATAATTTGTGCAATATTGGATTGGCCTTGGACGCTTGAAAAGTTTACCTTGCTTTTGCTTTTGCTTCATTCCTTTTTATAAAGATCATAGACTTGGACACTAGACTTCACAATTTCCATATAATGGCAACTTTATCAAGTGCTATTCATGCTTTTTTGTCCCCCTTTTCTAGGTCAACAGACATTTTTTCCCAGCCTTTTTGTAATCAATTTCCTCACATAATGCAATTGTTATTGGGGGAGTAACTTTGTGGTATATTCTCCTTTTCTGAATGCAAATTGGAAAGCATGAAAATGGAGGTCAATATCTTTTTGTAGTATATGTTGACCTCAGAATCTGGCGAGATCAAGCTGTCAATAAATCTCAGCTTCTCTCGTGTTTGTGTATGTTACCTGCACACTTGGACAACATTAGATTGCTCAGACTATAGCTTCAAAGTGTACGACGGTCACATACACTTTTATGCTTAAATTAGACGGTGAAATATATTTGGATGTGGGAGAGACACAATGGACAAAAATGTGGGTGCCGTTTTTATGATTTCACTTGCTATGAACCCAAATGACCTTGAATGAGAGAGAACCGGGTATTTATATGAGGGAGCCATATAAGAGGCCCCTCTGGATGTTGTACATATGGCCTCATCATAGTAGTTTGCTTATCATGTTCAATTATGTTAATTCACAACCATCACATGCCTATGATTTACAGACTTGAAGATTAGGCTACAAGTTGTGAAGTGATTAACTGTCGTTGCAGAGATGTTACATCAATCACTTTATGAAGTGTACCACACAATTTAGCTGAGGCAAAGGTTGTAGCAAGATGCTCATCGCCTTGGAGAGAGATGATGCACTGTATCAGAAGAGGCATGTGGAAAAGGCGAACTAACATTACATGACTTTTTGCTTTGATGGCTATCACGTAGCCTCCTAGTGGGTAACTACATAATAATATATGATTATTTCATCTCATGAAAATGGGTGTCACATGTGTCGAAATATTTTGCCTTTTGAAATCCTCGATTGAACCTTTATCCAAGATAGTGGCAATTACGAACGTTGCACCAATAGTTAGTGCGCGGATAAGTATCACCTTTTGCATGCATCAAAATTAAATACTCTAATCTCCCACGGACATGGTAGTAAAAGGTATGGCTCAAAGTTTAATAATGGCAGATAAGTGGGAAAAGGGTTGGAAAGGGGTGTGTGTGTGTGTGTGTGTGCGTGTGTGTGTGAGAGTGAGAGAGAGAGAGAGAGAGAGAGAGAGAGAGAGAGAGAGAGAGGAGATTTGTACATTGTTTTTGTGATGAAAGGCGGTTTCAGCTTTTTAGCAGCTTCCTGGAGCAGCCAGGCCGAGAAAGAGGTGGGGGCGGCGGAGGAAGAATAGAGAATGAACTTTATTTTACTTTCACAGNGGGGGGGGGGGGGGGGGGGGCTAGCATTTTGTGTGATTTCTTGAATGAATAATTAGTTACAGTCGGATGATAATTCGACTATTAGCCCTGATCTTGACGGAAATTCTTCAGTGCCTTGATAAATCATAAGGTTGTAGAGAATAATTTAATCTATTATAGTCGAGACCCATTTATTCATTTTCATTTTCGCGAATATACTCCTTTATGTACGTGGGAGTTCAATACTAAAACAGAAGGCCACTCAAAACATATACATACATGTTTTTACAATTTAAGCATTACAACACTTGAGAAATGAAAACAAGTACCTAATCTGCAATGTACACAAAATAACTCATCTCTATAAGACCCGTGCGCCTTTGAAATCCCCACTGACATAAGCACGCACGAATCCAAGAAGATTCATTCATGACAGTATCAGATGATATCGGAAGATCTTCAAGAGAGACGATGAAAAATCATTTACATCCCGACCCATTTTACCCATTTGAAAAGTCTGCCAACTCTGTATGGCAATTCGTAGTCTTTGCATACAGCAGGTTCCCTTCTAGCTGCCTCGGGTGCAGACCAGACATATACACCACGTTCCAGTCGACTGCCTGGAACTGTGTTGTCAAGTATTACAGCTACTACAAATGCAATCACCATGTTAAAGGACAACAATGTATTCAGCACATAATTGAGCTGTCACGAGAGAGAAACAAATATTTAGGAAACTACTAAAGGATTGTGTTGGTTATTAGTGAATAAGCAAGAAAATATTTACCCCTCCGAACTTGGTGCGTATAGGACCATGAGAAGCAACTATATACGGCTGGAAGTAGCTCGGCACGGACAAGTTTGTGTTCGGAGAGATACCATACTGCTGAAAATAAGCTGGTATTGATAGGGAAAAGAACAAAGACAAGCCAACAATTATAATGTTCCTTGAACTCCCAGCCTCACTATATCGTAAATTTGACAACCCCAATGCTGTAAGCATTGCCCACATAAAGCATAAGAGAGCTGCTACCATGACTTCAGGTATTGAAGCAATAAAACCCCCAACTTTACCTACAAAACAGAAGATTATGCACCCCTTAAAATTGAAAACTTAAAAGGCTCCCTAAGTGCCATCAGCTAACAAATAATTCCATTTTTTGAAGAAAAACTCAAGGCACAGCTTGATTTTTTCCGTCAATGGCAAGATCCAACTATTTAATATATATGCCATTGCTAAGATAATTTGAGTTCAATTGCAAGTGCATACCTATAAAGGATAGGATAATTAAAACGCATGCACCCAACTCAATTGCTCTTCTACTTCCCATTTTAGTAACAGCAATTGTATGTACATTCTCGGTCAAAGTTGTGGAGCCAGTTCCAGTACCCCACAGACCAGCCAAGACACTGGAAAGACCTTCAAGACCAATTCCTCGGCTTACAATGCCCGGTGTTGGAGGTCTGGATGCGACCAATAATGATGACGCGTGATATGAACCAACCTAGAAATTAACAAAACTGAAATAAACAGCATATCTAACATATATACAAGACTATAGGAAAAAATAATGCAGTAAATATACTATAGATTTTTCTATATAATTTTCTTTGGCAGGCCATGATAATTTTTTCCAGTCCTATTGCCCAGACTGCTGGAGTTCACCTAGCACATTTTATATCCTCCTCCATAAGGTAAAATGTTTTGTTCAAAGAAGATTACAAAGATAAATCGTTCAACTGAAACAAGCATCACTCAATCCTATAATTTTAGGATGTAATAATTACTGCAAATTTCAAGTCCCTATTTCATCAACGTTATTGTCAATAAATTTAAGTAAAAAGAAAATAAACTTTCCTTAATAGTCTTTTGAAGGTTCTGGTCCAAAGAATGAATTATGCACTAAATGTCATTCCATAATTGCAAATAACACAACCTATACGTATAAAATGCTAAAAATGTCATGTTCACAAGGCAACAATTGAAATGTTTAAGTAGCTAGTAATTTTTTGCACTTTTAAGGTTCAAAAAACTTATCAAGGTTAGCAAGGGAAATAAATAAAACTAATTACTAGCTTCGATTGTTTCATAAACATACCAGGGCTTGAGAGAGAGAGAGAGAGAGAGAAATGAACAAATTATTGAATAGCTACTCAGTAAAACAAGAACACCATAAAGGAAAGAAATCTAACATCCCAAAAACATAACCGACAGAGATTGCAACCAAAATTGGAAGGAAGACTAGCCAAAAATACGCACTTATTTTAGACGTAGAGATACCAAGTGGTTTTGATTATTAATTTTAAGTCACGGCTTCTACATCATCAGATGGGATATTTTTTAGAAAAAAGATCTATATTAAAAACAAAAATAAGATGGATAAACCAGCTTTATCAAATATAATGAAAACAGTAACATGCAGTGAGCCACGAGCTAGTAGATGCTTCTGGAAGTATATCCTCCACTACATATACAAAGATGAGTAAATTTACATTCATTAAGCACATACTACTCAGAGATAGAATTAGAAAATAGACAAATTTTGTTGGCCATCCCTTTTCTTTTTGAGATAACTACGTTTCAAAAAGGTTTTAAATTGAGTCCTACTTTGATTTCTTTTGATTTTCCTAACATCTGGCAGTTATTCTATCTATTTCATCGTCGACTAATAATTTGATCAAATGCCTGATCGAGCAATGCTACATAGAGGTAGAAGGTCCATATGGGTCAATCTCCTCCGGAGCAAGCTTCACAATATTGTACCCATTAATAACTTGATTTTAAAAGTTTTTGCTGTTAGACTAGGGACCCCTCATATATAATTCTTTAAATCTGGTCTTTAACAGTGCTCCCTTGCGTGTAGGCAGGTTCATTTTTCCCCTCAAAACCTGATACGTGCACAATTTCATTAATCAAGTGATGGCAGAATTTGCCTACTCAGATACCATGTTCAACCACTTGATCAAAAAACTTAAGTAGTTAGAAAGGGCATCATGTAGGTCATTTAAATCTCGTCTTCAACAGTGCCATGCAATTTAGCATTCCACTTATGATCTGAATGAACAATCCTACCTGTGGAGCTAAATCTTTGCCTAGTAGGAAAGTGGAGTCCATATG
This sequence comes from Fraxinus sp. D2006-0159, assembly GCA_903798375.1. Taxonomy (NCBI): domain Eukaryota; kingdom Viridiplantae; phylum Streptophyta; class Magnoliopsida; order Lamiales; family Oleaceae; genus Fraxinus; species Fraxinus sp. D2006-0159. The sequence goes on from CAIGRQ010005347.1 coordinate 5,285, forward strand.
AGTTAAGCTAAACAAGCGAGTCACAGTTCACTTGTGCTGGGTGACTGGATTCCTCCAAGGTCAGCTGAAGAGGCTGACAATCGGCAGAAATTTCCAAAATGTAGACTATTTGAATTGAATTATTGATATATTCATTGACATTCAATTTCCCTTTCCCAATTGTTTTTCTTTTCTTTCTTCTCTCTCTCTCTCCCAACTTCTACTCTCTATTCTGTCTCTCTCTTGTTCTTCATCAATTATTTTTCCGAAGTACAGTGTTGTTGAATATTACAGATAAGCTTAAAGTGGCTCCACAAATGAATGGAGGCTAAGTAGTGAATAGAAACGGATAGTCAAATAGAAGCACAAGTTAAGTAACATACAAGATATCCAATAGCAATCTAAACTAACAAGAGAATTGAGGACTCACTGAATCTACTGATGAAATTATAGACACCACACACATCACAAGGGCCATCTTCCAGTGAAAGACAGGCATACCCCATTGTAGAGGGTAAGGAAATCTAAACCACGAAGACGATCTCAATGCATCAGAAGTATCAACTCGACAGTATTTCATCCTCGAAACATGCTTTCTGCAGTGGTCAGATATTATATTCGAGGAAGGCACATTCAGATCACAACCTTTATAGTTATACACTCCAGCTTCGGTCAGAAGGAAGGCTGTACCCCATGTAATGGCAAGACCTAGTGGGACCTGTGTTCGTACAAGTAAACTGAAAATCTATACACAAAATTTATAGCAAGCAGCAGAATGCAGGAAGAGAATATGAACTTACTGCATAAATTAGAAATACGCGATGATCCAAAACTGATACTTTGCGAAGGTACTGCAAAAAATTTTCAGGTGACACAAAAGACTCGGATTATATATTTACAAAAAAAGTATAATAATCTAAGTAACAAAAACCATTTCAGTGCCCCCCATTTCTAGGAATCACAAAGCAGGCACTCTAATCGATAGAGATCAAAACAAGTTAATAAAAGTGCTAACTAAGAGATGGAAAGGACAACTTACAAGAGAAAAAATAACCACCAATAAAATCTGCATTGCACCAATTTCAACGCAGGCACCAAGCCGTGAGAAACCATAACTATAGAAAGAAAGTCCAACAGCAGCAATAGTAGGGGATACCACCACTGGATTAATTACCCTAAGAGAAAAAGGCAACCGGACAGGAGATGAATTATTGGGATCTAGGGGGGGAAAATCAAAAGGAACCAGAAAATCCGTATTTTTTGGGCAAATAACACGCTTTGATATGATTTCACGTTACATTAAACATATACAACATGGACGACCCTTTTTTTAATGATAAATCCAATAAACTTAAACATACCAAGCATTAAGAACCTAAAAGGGCACATCACAATTTCATAAAAAATAATTCAGTCAATCAATACCCTATATTTGACAATTCCCTCGTGTTAACTACTAAATAGTATCTTCATGAGTGGGGAAGGGATTAGAAGTACAAGTAAATGTTTACACAAAAGATTTATAGATGAACTAATTAAGTGGCTGTTTAAGAACAGAATTATGCTTCTGGATTAAAAAAGAGCATTCTAGTACACATAAATTAACTATTCCACCACATAATCTATAGCACCTCCTATTCAGAAAATAAATAAATAAAAATTGCAGTACATCTGAGAATTTACTGGCATTGAACCCAGTAAAAGCTATAATACATGTGGCCTAGTTCCAATATGATCAAATACTATATTCCTCTTGCATCACTTATACTTGGATAGTTCAATCATGAATGTCATCTGCTATACTGTGACTGTGTGACATAAATATAATTCTCCATTGGAGGGGGGCATTTATTTTATGATTGGAGTGCAGTTACATCTAACTAACGTAGACTTCAATTTAGGGAACTAAGCTGCTAAAATTACTTTACTGATCAGAAGTATAGCACATCAATGTCATTTTCTAATTTCTCAAAATTTTGAACTTCAAATGACCATAGTTCAATTATCATACTTTAATTGTTTATAATGTCAATTGAGTTTAACCAGGAATCCTAAATGGTCAAAAATTAAGTTCTCAATATCGTAGATATTCTAATATTTCACTTGTACAATGTTCTTGTAAAGTTAAATGAAAAGAGACAGCATACAGCTAATTAGATAGCAGAGAATTGCAACAAGTGAACAGACCTTCAGAACAAAGTTTCCAATATTTTCCAATGCTGTTACAGCCGAATTTATATGTTTGTTTGAACACAACGGAACTCTGAACTGACAAAAGTTTACAAAGCACTACCATAAAAATTGTAGAATCAGGATTTTAGCTGATAACTATGATTTTCAGTCAAACCTTCGCTGTTAGTATAGATAAAGCCTTTTCATGTATGGAAAAGCTTATTACAGTTTTGCTAACCATCAATCCAACGTACAAAATTCTTAGAACAATTTAAAATGCCAGAGACATAAAACAGCAGACTTACTAGCAATTAACAATTGCGAGAAACGGCTTTTAATCTGACCAATTAAATAGTGCATTACCAAAAAATAAATAGTTGCATTCAGTGTCCACCACCCAATTAATTTTGTTTATACACAAGCAATCTAGTAAACCTTCAGGCAGGGACCGGTGTTAGCAAACAAGCAGGCTTAAAAATATGCCTAAGCTACCTGATCTACAAATTCATCTCCAGAACATTCGAACGTGTAGAATCTTCGGGGAGTGTATAATTTTAGTGTCAGATATTCTTTCTCTGGCAAAATCTAAACAATTTTTCAGAGGAATCACTAAGGTTATCATTTATCAAATGATATGAAGAAATTGTATTAACTAAGTTACATCATACTAGAAGCTCTTCCGCGGATTGGTTGCATGATTAAAATAGCTGCCAAAATACCAATGACAACTTGGCTTCTAGTCTATAACAAGAACCAAGTGAACAATAGAAATCAATAGTTAGGGAAATCAGCTTCTTGGCAGAAATAATTTAATGTAGAATTTCAACAATTACAATATCAAGTAATAATGGAACAGCAGCATCCAATAAAAGAGAAAAAGTTTCAAATGTGATCTTTCAAAAAGAATAAACTCATACCTTAGTAGTATTGTCATCAATCCACTGTATCCCAAAAATGCTTGAAAAGCAGAACCTATGATTATTGCTCCCTGTAGCTCTTTCATTATATGCTTGAAATTCTGCAACATAAAACTTTCTGAATAAACTCCATTGCGAAAACAACTCATGGTGAAAATAATTATAATTTCAACATACAAGTGTGAAGTTACGTAGAAATTGTATCAGTTCTTAACAGTATATAGTCAATGTCCTTCTGCAAACAACAGAACATAGGAAGAACTTCATTCAACAAAGCAAATGTTCACTTTATTTTTTTCGGACAGAGTCGCTGGACAACCCCACATTCATTCTAGACTTTTGGCTATAATTGGGATAAGTGGAGTTTGTATTGTTATCATTTGGGAGCATAACACTAAAACTCAGATTTCTGGGTAACAGTTAAGCGTTATCGTCACTAGCCTTTCAGTTTTGCTTAAAAGCATAGAGGTTTGAGTTCAAATCTTCTTTCTGGTTTTCATACCCGCCACTGTTCAAACCAGACATAGCCTTCAGTCTATCCCCACCATCATTATCTCTAATCGAGTATTTTTTTTAATGCATTAACATGCTTCTGTTTCAACAAAAAGGCCTCAAGCCTGTTGATGAAAGAAGCATATTTTCCACCAGTGTCGATTATGTGTTTGTTTATTTCTAATTGTTTTCCACATGTAATTAGATAACAACATGCTCAACATAAAAAATCACTTTAAGTCTAGATACTTACATTTCCATTCAGCTGCAAAAATTCGGGTGAGTTAATTATTGCAAGTGCTGGAGCCAGATAAATAAAAGAAGGGCCCTGTATCAAGGGCAATCTCGATCCAAACGATGTGTGCAAAAGTGTTGTCACTCCTGTCATAAATAACGTGGTGGAAATGACATTTGCTGTATCCTCCTACGCCCACTGACGTTCATTAGTCAATTCACCCAAATTACAAAATCAACACAAGAAGTGAAACATTTATGCAATTAACTTACATAAGTGCCGCCCATTGCAGGAACTATTACCAGTGGAATTAGTATCAAGGAACCCAACATTGACAGGTAATGTTGAAATCCATACAGACCAATGGGAACTGAAATATCAGAACCAAAAGATTGAGTTATAACTTCATTGATCATTACCCTTCAAATTTTGATACAGACAAAAGTTATTTCTCTACGAATATATAATCATCAATATTGCAGAAGCATCAACTAATCCATGGCCATCCCATACAAAAATAAGTAGCTTTATCCAAGTTCAACAAAAGCATAATAAGTTATTAATCAACAAGGCATTTTGATTTCTACTGATTTTGCCATTAACAACTAAATAAAACACGCCATGTTGCACACAAGAAACTATAAGCTTTTCAAGATCAACAGAACTATACAAACCAAACACTAAAAATGAGACCTTTTCATTGTAAAAATATGTCGGCTGCAAAATTAGCACTTCATGATTAGTTCATAACCACCAGAAAAAAAAAAGTAATTTCACCCTTTCAAATATTTAACATAATCAATATATAAAGCTCACCTAAACCAGGAGTATCTCTAAGCTCATACTTCATATTTGTATGCCTCGAAACGAGCGCATCATCATCCACCACCGTCCGTTGCAGGACATCCACGGCATCCCCCTCCTGGTTCCTCACCGGCCTCTGGCTCCCCTCCTCCGCTATAGCAGCCATTGCTGACTGCACATTCTCTCTGTGTTTCTTGTCTCCATTTGAGTCCCTCCGCTTCTTCACTGGCTGCTTCTGCTCCTTCTCCCTCTCCTTATTCGCAGGAGGCTTCACACTGGCGGGCTCCCCATTGGATGACGGACCGAGCCTCGGGTGGCCCGCTTCAAGGTCAGGAGTCGTGTCAACTTCCCTGGACTTGGGTTGGGATATAATTTGACCAGAGTTACTGGCGTTGGTCTCTCCCGAGAATTTGGGGCGAAATCCGGTGCGCTTGGCCCAGGTAGACGGTGGCATTGCAGCCGACTCGGGTGCGGGTGTCCACTGTCCGGGTCGGGTCGACCGCTTACTCGGGTCGGAGTTTGCCATTCTTAGGACTACTACACACTACAAATGCAGAGCTGCAACAGTAGAATCAAACATATACAAATATATGAAATATGTACAGATCTGAAGTGATTGTTAGGATTCAGAGTACAGGAGAGAATGAAGGATAGAAGCTTGAGTGTGTAAATTGTGAGAATGTGTGAGAGAGTAATGGAACTGTTCACAATGTGTGTGCGTGACAGGGAGAAGGGGTGGGGCAGGTGGGGTTGGGGTTGGACTGCTGCCGGTCTGTGGCGTGGAGCGCTGAGTAGAAAACCGCATTCGCGGTCTGTTTCTGTGGCGTCATTACGTATAGATTTTTATTTGGAGGGTCAAATTCACTGGTGGATACACAACTTTATACTTATGGTCATTATGGTCATTTAATTTGATTTTATTTCATCATGACCACTCAAATTTATACTTAATGTCACCAAGGCCACTTAATTTGATTTTATTTCACCAAAATCATTCAATTTCATATAACGTTTCATTATGGCCATTCAATTTCATATAGCGTTTCATTATGGCCACTCAATTTATTTTTACCATTTTCATTAATTTTAAAAGGGGTAAAATGGTAACTTTTCATTAAATATATAAAAAAAATTAAAATAAAAAATTATGTTAAAATTTTATTTAAAAAGGTTATTTAAAAAAAAGTTACTTAAAACAATAAAATAAGAACTTCTTTTTTTTAAAAAAGTTACTTAGGAAAAAAAATAAAAAATTATTTAAAAAACATTTTTAAAATAAAATAAAAACTTATTTAAAAAAAACAAAGTTACTTAGAAAAATAAATAAAATTAAAAGTTATTTTAAAAATAAAATAAATTTGTTTTTTAAAATAAATGTTTTAAGTTATTTCATTCTCATTCTTCTATTCATTTTCAACCACACATTTTTCAATAAAATAATATTTTCAATCATATTAATAATTTTTTTCCTCTTTTTCAACTACACATTTTACATCAATATACTATTCCAAAATATATTCTTCCAAAATAATGTGACTCAAACACACCCATAATGCTATATATAATACAAAGTTACCGCTTCATCCATTTTAAAATTAATGAAAATAATAAAAAAGAATTGAGTGACCATGAGAAAATGTTATATGAAATTGAGTGACCATAGTGAAACGTTATATGACATTAAATGACATTGGTGAAATAAAATCAATTTGGATGGTCATTGTGACACTAAATATAAAGTTGAGTGCTCGTGATGAAATAAAATCAAATTGGGTGACAATGACGACACCAAATATGAAGTTGGATGGCTACCAGTGAATTTAACCCTTATTGAATTTAACCCTTATTTGGATGATTCAAGGTCCGTTCAACTAGCAAGCGTTAACTACCTGTTCCAAGACACGAACGAAATAGCACTCTAAAACTCAAACGCTCTGACCTCTCTCTAAAACCCTAGGCGGCCGCGTCCAGCGAGCGGCCTTGTGCTGCTCGTCCGGTTGTTTATATTTCTGCTAGTTTTTTCTTCTTTTTCTTGTTCTTAGTCCTTCCTTTGTTTACAAAGGTAAGGTTTTTCTCTTGGTTTTTGTCCAAGCTGATTCCTCTCGACCTCCGGTCTCGTAGAGGTTTTGTTCCTACTGCTGGTCTGAGTTGTGATTCGGATTATGGGCGTGGTGCTTCTGTCTATGTGGCTTTGGTTGGGGTTGGGTTTGATTTCGACGGGGAAGCTCTGCTTTTGGACGGGGTTGATGGATGATGGTTCGGTTTCCGGCGCTGGGCTCTCTCCGGCGTATTTGGCCCTGTACTGATTTTGGCCAGGCAGATTGG
>CAIGRQ010005380.1:0-12997 GCA_903798375.1 Fraxinus sp. D2006-0159
AAAAATTGTGTTGGGGGGGGGGTCCGGGTCCCCCTCAGGACCCCCCCTGCCTCCGCCCCTGAATGTAGGCGGAGGGCTAAGAATTGAAAAGTAAATAAGCCTACAACCTCACTACGGGCACAAAATAAAAATAAAATAAAATAATCAAGGGAAGATTTTTAGAAAGATTTAACTCCAATTGCTTTTCGGAGTCGATCTGGAGTCAATAAAATGGTCTCAATTTAGTCTCTATTTGACACCATTATTTGAAAAAAAAAAATTCTTCTTCTATATATTAGTTTTTAACCAAACATTCATATAATAAAATATTCTGCATGTAAATTAAAATTTTTCCTTCTTTTTATTCACACATTCTCTTCAAAATTACTGTTCAAAATATTATTTTTCCCAAATAATGGTGGTTAAACAGGGATTTAGGTTGAGTTGGGCTTATTCTATCAACTGTCGCACTTTGCCCCCAACAAAGTCCGAATTTGCTGCAAGGGAAAAATTCATGGATCAGGTTTTAAGTTTCATCAATGCAAAAATCAGGTTTAAGTTCGAAAGTTGCAAAAATCAGGTATTTAGCTAATTAACTAAAAATATTTATTATTTAAATACAATAAATTCATAATTATATAATTAATGGTCACGTGTCCATAATTATAGGTCACAATTTATTTATTAGTCACATATTGTCAAATTAATTGGTCACAAATTATTGATAGGTCACAAATAAAAAAAATTATAGGTTACAATTTATGTCGATCACAAATTTTTAAATTTCGAGGTCACAGATTATTTCATGGTCACAAATCAAAAAATTATAGATCATACATTTTCAAATTTGCTGGTCACGAATTATTTTTAGGGTGTGTTTGAGTCAAATTATTTTGGAAGAATGTATTCTGAAATAGTAGATTGATGAAAAATGTGTGGTTGAAAAAGAAGGAAAAGTTATTGATGTGATGTACAATATTATTTTATTAAGTGGAAGAATGAGAATAAAAAATTTAATGTGTACCAAACAAGGGTTTAATCACAAATTATTGAATTTTAAGGTCGCAGTTTAATAGTTAATCACGATGAATCAAATAGTTGGTCACATACATCAAACACCCCACTCCCACTCCCGATCCACCACCAATACTTGGTCACAAATCCACCAAATAATTGGCCACAAACAATATCCCACACCACCCGCATCGTCAGCAACAAAAACGACCACCATTTCCGCATATACCACACCACCACAAAACACTACCACCACCGCTGCATCCAACCACACAACACACCACCACCATTGTCGCATCCAACCACGCAAAACACCACCGCTGTCGCCGAATGACTATCAACACCACCACCAACCATGTTGTTGTGCACAAAACACCATAAAAACACCACCACGTTGTCGTTCACGTCGACAGCGTCTCGATGCTGTCGCAGACAGCTATTCTGTTGCGCGAACGGTAGCGTCGTCGCAACGCTACCCGCAGCAGCGTCGAATGCAGAGAGAGGCGAGAGAGAGAGGGGTAGGGCAAGGAGGGAGACGCGAGAGAGATGTGGGAAGGGAGTGAAGAGAAAATTTGGTTATCAATTATGGTTTTAATATAGTACCTGATTTTTGAATAAATAAATTTTAGACCTCATTTTTAAAAATCAATCTTTAAACACCTGGTTTTATATAATTACCACTTGCTGCAATTACGATGGGTAATGGACAAGCCCAATTTAGAAACACTGATGAAAATACTATTTAATTACTACACCACATTATAATCACCCCATAATTAAAATATATTTTTAATAAATATATAACAATAAATTTATAATTATACCCCTAATACAAAAAAAAAAAAAAAAAAAAAANCGTCCATTCTCACTTTAGATTCTCTACATTTGATTCTCTACGATGACAGAATCATACAATATTGTCGGTAACAAGTTTTTATCAAAAAGTAGAAACATAAAACTTAGAAATTGAGGGTGATTTTGAAAGCTCCCTAAGTACAGAGAATCTACTGAATTACCTTTTTATAGACACAAATGTAAGGGAAAAAAAGGGGCACATATTCGAAATCAAAGTGTGGTTGCCTATATAATTTAACGACATAATAAGCCCTAATGATAAGACATTGGTTTGGCACAAATCTATCGTTACTTGAAAGTTAAGATATTTTTTGAATCACTTATCAACAAACTAATGCATATCATAATGAACGATTTTAGACCACCAAGGAAGTCCAAGTTATAGAGATTGAGGGGTTTGGTAAGAGAGACATACTCCAAAATTCAGCATTTTTCATGAAAGGAAGCAACCCTTCACGTCGCTTGCTGGACATCTGCCTCGTCGCTCGAGCGCGAAAAGCAGAGACCTAGCACTCGCTTGGCGTCAAGCGACTGCTTGAGCGGCAGTCTTATATGGCCAAAATTCGATTTTCTCCTATTTTGGACAAAAATAACTCATCTATTTGGAATTGGTTTTGAAATTCTAAATATATTACAAGAACCAAGCTTGNTTGACTATCACATATGATAGGTATAAAAAAATGTTATCTTCGGTCCCAAAGGTATCTCACATAAGAGATCCTTAAGCCACTCAACCTCTTTCCCGGTTTTCGATAGTGCAACAAATTCGGATTCCATAGTAGAGTGTGTTATACATGTCTGTTTCTTTGATTTCCAAGAAGAACCAAGCTTGGTGTACAAAAAACCTTGACAAAAAATTTGACAAAATGCCACATCACCTCCCTATTGGGGCCGCAGGCGCCCCCCCAATAGGAGGGTGCCATGTGGCATTTTGTCAAAGTTTTTGTCAAGATTTTTTGTACAACAAGATTAATTGATATTACAATCATCTACTTGACGAGTAGAACGAGTTAGCATATATACTTTCGTGATTTGACCATAAAATCATGTCTGGATACTTGGATGAAGTTGATACAAAATCAACTTTTATTCAATTTTATTAACCAAATTCCCAAAGGTATCAATTTCTGTTACGAAAACAGAAGTTCAACACACTCAAAGTAAAGAAAGGAATAACAACGAATTTGCTTATTCCAAACCATTAATTCATCCATCTCTTGTCCAACAACACAACCAGGCATTGGTTTCCATCTATTTTGGTGTTCACCAGTCAGCAGCTGCCAAGTTAAATATGTTACCAAAACATTTCTCCAAATGGTCTTCTTCATTGGATTGCCTTGCCTTCTCAAATTCATTGTTGTAGCGGTTGCCATGGAAGACAATAAATTGGTTTTTTTATCCCCCTTATTGTTGGCATACCCTCTTGGAAGGTGGTTTAATACACTCAAAAAGCATAAGCATATCCAGTAAATTGTAAACACAAAGAACTGCAAGTGATAGAATTGGTCGACACAAGTGTTGACACTTTATCTTTAAGATGAATTTTCCCGCCATCAGTGCTAATGATTTTTCGGCATTCATATCCCAAAATACAACGACCACATCTCGCAATAAGAGCACTCCAAATTATGTACACCAACTAACTTTTAACGGAATTCTCTCTCTACCGAATTATGTTTTTATGCAAGAAAATACTACTTTTACAAAGTGTGTGTATACAATGCAACCAAAAGAAATGATATAGAATTATGAATTGAATTACTAAAACCCGAACACATGTGATCTATATGTAGTAGTTGAAAATGTTTTTCTCAAAAGACACTACCATACAAAAGTACACGCCTTTTCAAATTTATCTCTATACATGAAGAGATACATCCAATGAAAAATAATCCTGCCAAAAGTCGTGATCTTTCATATGGAATGACACACCTTCCCATCCAAATATTTCTAGAATATTTCATAATATTCTATACGATTTTTTAACAATTCACGTATTTAAGCAACTAAAATTTGACTTAATTTCTCATTCTTCAAATAATGAATTTCACTTAAATAATCATACAAAATTCCAACATATACATTTATGTCAATTAGTTCTCACTAATTAAAAACCATGTAGTCATATATCCAAATTCATAACTTACTTTGATGTATAATTCACGAAAACCATCAGAGTAAGAAAACAAAAAAAATCATAAGAGTATAAATTCATTTACAGTGAGGAAAAGAAATTATATTGCCCACCGTGGAAGAAAGCAAAAGTCGCCTTCGATGGAAAAACTATGCACATTCAGTTGTTGAGAAAAAAAAAATTGGTTATTGTTTGTGGTGGAACAATAAATAAGAAAAACTATGCACATTCAGTTGTGGAAAAAAGAAGAAGAAATTATTTAACTTTACTTAAGGCTATATAAGTAAATACTAAAAATCGTGGTGCAGTTAATAAAATTTGTAGTGTTTATATAATTACCCTTTGATTAAAATTTGAAGAGGATTGATATTGTCTAAGAAATATAACGCTGTGTCAAAGTTTTATTAATTTTACATGAACGAGCAATTCATTATACTTTTTATTTCTTTCTCATTTATTTTACTTAAATGTTGCATTTTTAAACTTCAATATTATGTTCTATATTTAGATATTGGCTATCTTTATATTCTATCGACCCTTTATTTATGCAAAACTACAAAAGAATTGATATAGAAACATGTTTAAACCCACACATCCTCGACTTTAAAGATTGCATTTCACCATCTAGGACGACATGGTATTGTTGGTTTCATGAATGCATAAAGAGGTGGAGAAACAGAAGATAATAAGCACGGTGCTTTTGAAATTGAGAAACTATTTTTGAATATGTTTGAATAATTGGATGGAATGTTTTGTCTGACTAAACTTTTTTTAAGAAAAAGGTGATATAAGGTAGTTTTCTCAATAAACTCTTTTACAAGATGCAGAAACTTGTCAGTGGGTCCAATGACTTGACCACTTTATCAAGAATAGTTAGCAACTAAGAGTAAAGGGAGTGAATTTTCATGGACCCACCTGGCTAGGCCGTGGAAGAGACGCCGACCCCCAAGTCTAGGCATGATCAATCGAACATTTATGCAGTCGAATTTACCATATCAAACATGGTCTAAGTGGTCAAGATCAAAAGTAATTAGCAAGCATGGAAGTTCCACTATGAAGAAAAGCAGATTGCTAGATGGAACAGAAAGTTTGAGCAGTAGACTATCCAAATAATTAGAGCCCATAAACTATAGTGAATAATAAAGATAATTTCTTCTGTGGGAGGATATATGCTGCTGTGTAAGGAATGACTCATGTGACAAATAGAAAACTACTACTCTTTTATCTTATGGCTTTATACTTTAGTTTTTATGTGTAATAATTCAAGAACCAGAATAGAATTATGGCATCAAATCATACGTTTCCATGGAACGAGAATCAGAATACAGTTCCCAGTATAATTCCACTTTTCCTAATTATCCAGAAAAGAAAATCCTCCGGAATTTCTTCCTAAAGAGCACCATCCATACTTAAATCTATTGTCCCAAATCTACATATCTTTCATAGGAAATCATAGAGGGTCCCAAACCAGTGTAAACAGGGCGAGGACTTTAATGTTGACCGTTGACTTTCGACAATCAACGATCGTAATATCAATGACATTTATTAAACATAAACCTTAAACTCTAAACCCTAAATTCCTAAATCATAGAGTCTCAATTGAGTTTTTTTTAACCCTAAAACCTAAATTCCTATACATGCATAATAAATTCTCAAATTAGAGATTCACAAATCATATATTCACAAATTACAATTCTCATTTGAATGTCAAATTGTCAATTAACTCATTATTTATAGAACATAAATCATTATTCATGGTACATCCAAGCCACGCATATTGGCATTATCCCAAGAAAAAATGACATGCATTTCACTCAAAAGAAAAATAATTAACTTATNTGTCAAATTGTCCATTAACTCATTATTTATAGAACATAAATCATTTTTCATGGTACATCCAAGCCACGCAAATTGGCATTATCCCAAGAAAAAATGACATGCATTTCACTCAAAAGAAAAATAATTAACTTATGAAGCTATGATTTCATAAAATCAAGAAACTTGACTCATCAAACCATCAATGACAAAACTTTAAAAGGAACTCATCATTTTAAGTACATAATACACTGTTGTTTGCTACAGTAGTAAAAAAGGTGTAAAAAAATCTACAAAATCCGCGAGTATAAAAACTAAAATCCACCTAAAATAATTAAAATCTTGTGCAACAAGCTCTAAAATTGACACGGCCAAGAAATACTTACTAGGCTTACTAGGTGGTAATGACCCATAAATCACTAGTGGATAATGGGAAAAACACTATTTGCCCAAAAATGAAAATTGCAAGAGTAGATAATAGACAAACATTTCGAGGCAAAAATTCCGAGCCTTTTCATATTACTGATTAAAATCAATTCAAAAAATCCGCAACAAAGCAACCACACAACCAAAAAGCTATGGACAAGAAAAATATCTCCCAAAAAACCATAAAATTTACCGGAAGCAGCAGTGCTAGCTACAACAGGCTTTTGACTGATAATCTCTGGAAAAATTTACAATGAAAAAGTAGATGAATTTGAAAGAATTAACACAGATCTGATGGAGTAAACAACAAAATCTGGCGGTGGAATGAGAGGTTTTTCTACGTATGAAGTGGATTCGCCCCCGTCACTTGTCGTCGTCTCCCTCCTCGTCCTCTGCCTGCTTTTGGTTTTGTGGTAATGGAATTGCAATTGTAATTTGCAAGCAAAACCCATGGATTGGGCTGGCATGCTGGGCCTTATGTTTTTTTAAAAAAAATGCCCAAATATTAAGAAAGGAAAATAAAAATAAAAGAATTCAGCTTCTTCTTCATTCTTTCTTCCCTGGTGGACGGCGAGTGGCGACTTAACTAAAGAAGCTCCCGGCGGATCCAGCATGGGGGGCCAAGGGGGCTGGCCAGGTGCTGGATCCGCCCCTGCGTGTAAAGAGAAGAAGGTCGCGATAGATTAACAACCAGTACGAAACTTTATCAAATCTTGATTAAGGTTTGTAAATATGATAAGTATACAAAGGGTCTACATCTACATGGACTCTATTGGATACAACTAAGGAAGAAAAAAGAAGTTAAAATTTAGTACATGATACTGTACATGATTGTCGAGTACTGTATATCAGACATGCCTACAGAAGATTAGTCACGTTTCATATGAAACTACAGCTGAATATTATTCTTCTTCCCTCAGAAACCTCTGTTGTCGAGCAATGAAATCCTCAATAGTTTGCCTAAACTCTTCATCACTCATTACATCCTTGGCACAGGAAGTAGCCACCGGCTTCTTATCATAATTCACACTTTTCCGGCATCTTTCTGTCATTGACCGGCTTAGTTCCCGGTGAGGCTCCTCGGTGTGCATCCTTTTCATTTTCTCTGATTGACTTCTGTGTATTTTCCTTTCCTTGTGATCACAACTCGTAGTATATACACGGCAGGCAATTTTGTTAGTCTGTTTTTGGTACTCGTAGTTATTCTTTCGACAGTTTTCCATGTACTCATCATAGACACCATCTTTGGCTGATAACTGTCCCGATTTTAGACACAGAATGACGATTATCGAGTTTCCAATTACAAACACGAACAGGGGACTAATTAGGGTGACAAAAAGTCCCCTGAAATATTCCCCAGAAAGTTTGAAAGCAAGAGGTAGTTGAATGGAAAATCTGGAGAGAATGGTCAAGAAAACACATAGCTCCATGATTCTAAACAAAGTGGTGATCTTTTGAAGCTTGTTGTGCCTAAAGATCGCGTTAGCCTTCCCGACTCCGATGCCATGAACGTTGAATGAATCCATATCTAGAACTGGATCTTTCTCTTAGGAAATCCAAAATTCGAGAGACTTTTTTCGGATTTTTTACTTGAAAGAGAAGTGATTCAAGGATAGAAGATTGACTTGAGCCCTTGAACTGAACTGAGATCAGAAGTGAATTGCAGTGATCATAGTGTAAAAAGGAGTGAACTGTGGATGGTTTTTCTTATTTCCTTGTGGCTTTTGGAGTGGCAATGTCTTGGAGCACTACTGATATTTATATACTTTTAGAAAAAAATTACAGATTCATCTTTTATTCCTTTACCAAGCTTGCTTTAACTATATACAAGTAGCAGTAATTAATTTGTTTTGAAGAAGCGTGGAGCAGTTGGGCCAACCACTTCACTAGGAAAAAGGAGCATTTTATATTAAAATTTCGACTCTCAACTCTTAAGCTATATATTCTCGATGAATAAGTCGAACTATAGTTCGAGAATGCTTGAACTTCTATGTTTGCTTGTCACAGAGATTTTATAGAGTTGGAGGAGAACTTCTCGTTTGGTCCATGTTTGATACAAACTTTTTAAAACTCATTTCAACCACTTACGGCATGTTCTATTTATCATTTTCAAATCGTTTTCTGTTTTCGATTTTCCAAATAAGTGAAAACGCGTTCTCTTTCGTATTTTTGAAAACGCGTTTTTGAAAACAAGTTAAAAATTTACAAAGAAAACCCAAAACAAAAAATTTGTCGTTTTTAGTGTTTTCAAAACAATTTTTCAAAATGTCAAAAAGAACAAATTTTCAACAATCTCAAAATGTAAATTCAAAACACAAAACCCAAAATGAATTCAAAACACACAACTGAAACACAAATAGAACAGCCCCTTATTCTCCCAATAAAATAATTTTGCACTAAAATTCTTACTTTTTTCGCTATTTTCTAACTACACATTCTCTAAAAATATCATTTTTTACAAATATACACCAAACACATCTTTATTCAATGGGTTTACCATTTTAGTATGATAATTTTTAAACGACGAGTGACAGAGTGATGGGCGAAATAACATTTGAAATAATTCAGTTGTAATTCAGAGAACTTTTATGACAATTGAGAAACATTTGATATTTAGCCAATTATTTGACTTTCTATCAAGTTGAACTTTAAACTTTAAACAAATTATTTTTAATAGGACAAAGTTTATCGATTTAATTATGACAATAAACTATTAACACTTGATTATTAAAATTAATGTTTCAGAGCAATGCTCAGTGTTAGTATCAACTCTTCACTAGGAAGAAAATTCGTGTGTAAATTATTAAAGGTGTTTGTTCACTTTATGAGGCAAATTAAACAAATAATTGGGCTTTATTTGGTCTACTTTAACTATAAACGAGTCAGATCTCTGGGCTCCACTCACAATTTGTTTAGCCCCCTGTTTGTTATCACTAGAAAATCGGTTTAAAATTTAAATGAATTTCAACAATTAATTTTAACCACATATTTCATCAGCTTTTATTAAAATCTGCTAAAACTCTGATTTTAATCTCTACCAAACATTTCTTAGTCTATAGTGGGAAACATGACTTTCTATATCTATAATATATTAAATATCATATTAAGTGAAAATTATTTTTTGGACAACTATAGCCCTTCTAATAACATTATTTTTCATTTGTCATTATGTATTTAATTTATAGACAGTAATAAATACTACAAAATCCTTGTTTATGCATATATTCAATGTTATTAATTCTCAATTAATTAACATGAATGTCAACATTCGCATTCATTTAATTAATATTGATTAGAACTTCATATTCATATTCACGTCAATGTCTCTGTTATTAATTTTCAATTAATTTATATTTACATTCATTTAATTAATATTAATTAAAACTTCACATTCAAGAATGCAATTTATTATTCACGTCTATATATAAAAATTAGCATCTAGTTTCGCTTAATTGTAAATTAATTATGTTCATTTAGTATAAATGATTTTAACATTCATCATCACATATATATTCATTGGTATTAATTCTAACTTAATTAACATTCACGTTAAGTCATGTATCGTATTTGTTATTCGTCTTTATTCATGCATTTAGTTGTAACTTTCATATTCACGTTTAAGTATGCATTTCATTATTCACGTGCATGTATAATAATTAACATTTATTTTCAAGGACGTGCATTTATCTCATATTTAAATCAAATGGGTAAATAGAGAGTCAATATTATTTTCACATCACTTATAAAGCATTTCAGAGTAACGAGTAATGCACGTTCAACTCTAACTAGTCATTTTAACTCTAAAAAACTAGTAAATATCAAAAGAATATTTTAATTGAGTATACAATTAAGAAGATAAGTATTTTAGCAAGTAGAGAATGCCTTGTATCGATATATAGAATTAGATATGAAAATAAGAATTCTCTCTCTTCTAACTTATTATTGAAAAACATAGTCTAACATAGTTCGATTCTTATCCACCATAGTGTGCTATTAAATGAAAAGAGGTACGGTTGCGTGAATCCTTTTTCGATTTGGTATGACTTCGACTATTCTCGAAGCTCGAAGCTTGTCAATTAGCTAACAATAGATATATATATTTAGTTAATGATTGTAGATAAAGTATGTATACAAAATTTTCGTTGCAAACCCCGAATATTATTACAACAAGGGAATGATAGGATTTTGGATTGTTTTTCCTGACATTATTTAGTTTAATGTGTCAAATATATATAGAAAGCATTGAGATTGTATTTTTTTTTGGAAGAGAAAGCTCTTTGTAGAAGAAAAACCAGAAGCGCAATCAAACGTACCCTAACTATGTCTCTATTCTCTTTCTTGACCAGCCCGCGCGGGCGGGGGGCGGGGGGGCACTTATCTATCTTCTTTGTGTTGATCCATCCTTCAATAGTACATATAGGAATGACAAAAAAAATACGTTCAATTCAATGCTCGTGGTGCTCTGCTCCGAATGGGGTGGGATTACCTAGTACGAAAAACACATTCCTCATCCCGTATAAAGTTATTTCAAATCTAATTTTTTTATCAAAAAAAATAAAAATTTATCATCATTTTTAAAGGGAATATAAATTGTTTTTAATAAATTATTAAAAAAATATTTACTAATTAAAGACATAAAAAATTTTAAAAAAATAAATGAGACGATAAATGGGATATGGACATGTCTTGTTCCGCTTTAACTGAGAAGGAACAATGAGACAAAAATACCCGATTAGATAGTGGTGGGAACTGTCGATCCGTTTCATATTCGCTCTGTTGTCATCCCTAAATACATACCTCTTTTCGTGATATCATATACTTAATTTTGAAAATAGGTTAATTCGTATTTAAAAGCTTTATATTGCAAATCCACTAATTTTCAAATAAAAATAAATTATAATTAAAAATTGATTATAATTTATTTCCGAATCCAAGGGCCCTGGATCTTTCCACTGTCATGATATTAAAGTTGTGTATTATACAAAATGATTGAACAAAGCAATATAATTCTTTATAGAACTTAAAAGCAACCTTTATGCGTCTGAAAGAGACAGAACAAAGAGATAAGGATTCTAACACGAATGCGAAACCTAGTTGGTTTAATAAATTGACCTTTTACACTAATCCAATTGTTTCAAGCAAAGGCACAAAAGATTTTTTTAATTTCAATTAATATACTTATCCAACACGACGTCGTATGCTTTTTTTTTTTTAAAAAAATAAATAGCACAAGGCAAAATACTGTGGGTTAAGAATATTTTGAGACTGATTTTGCTTTTGTTGTATAGTCTTTTAGTTCATAATAATGTTTTTAAGGACAATTAATTATAATATTTAAAATCGTTTAATGTCCAGATAATAATTAATTAAGCTAAACACATCATTTTAAAGGACTATAAATGATTCACAATATAAAGCATAACCGTTGTTCATCACTGATAAATAGGAGTGATAAATGGAACAAGCTGGGGGCTCAACTCAATTGATGAACCGACTTACTTAACAAAAGTGCAGCTCGACTTGTCCCACCGATAGTCATATTTTTAATTTTTTTTTATTGAAATTGTATATATTTTTATTAATTAGACTAGTTGGTTCGCGAGCTATTGACAAATCGGCTTGCACACTCGCGAGCGAGCTAGCTTCCCTGGCTCGTTAGTGGGACGAGTCGGTTATAGAGCGACTTTCCCCACTTAACATCCTTACTGATAAAAAAAGGATTAACTGCGTTGACTTTTGATTACTAGAAGCAGTACAAGCAATGAATCGAAATACTTTGTGAATTTGAAAAGTAGGTTTTTTTTTAAGCTATCCATTCCCGTGGAAAAAAAATAATGGGGAAAAGGAAGCGAAATTAGGGACTACCTATTTATCTATATTTGGTAAAAAAAATTGAAATATACTCGTTTTTCATATTTTGAAAAATACTGGAAACATTGAGAAGGTGAGCCCGTGGGCTTATAACCCACTCGTGGATCAAAGCCCATAACTGTCAGTGGAACCTCTCAAAGTGTGTTTGACACACATTTTTAGGAGAGTGCATTTTTTATTTTTTATTTTTTTTTTGTAATGTGATGGTGAATATATGGTTAAAAATGAATAAAAAGTTATTGATATGATGAAAAATATTATTCTAATGAAAAATGTGTGGTTAAAAATGAAAATGAGAATGTGGCTCAAATAGGAGCAGGTGTGAACTCAAAGAAGAAAAAAAGTAAATTGAGTAATGGTTAAAGAAGATCAAGCAATCATTTCAAAACACGTGTGTGGAAAGTTCAACACACGTGCTTATTTGTGTTCTGAAAATTTTGTTTCCATTTGTTGAATTTTCACTTGATTTTTGTGATTTGATTGTCTGCAATACGAAGAGTTTTCTTCGTGAATGTATTCAATTATGGCGGGTGTAACTTGCAAGTTCTTTTTTCATGAAACAGTAACTGTTGTTTTCACCATAATATCGTGTTCTGTTGTTCTAAAAATCAGTAGATTTGATAAAAGTTGATTGAACTTACAAGTAAAAAGTTGATAAAAGTTATGAATTTAATCGTAAATGGGTTTGAAGAGAAATGAGGTTTAGAAAACGGGCGCCAAATAGGAGCTTTGTTTTCGCCAAAATCTTAGAGTCCGTTTGATTGTAAATATGAAATTTTGGTAAAAGAAAAATAAATTACTGGGAATTGAATTGCTTATAATTTGTTTTATTAAGAATTGTATTTGATCGTTATAATTTTTCACTTGGAAAATGTTGAAAGTGTTGTAAAATCATGAGATAAT
>CAIGRQ010005406.1:0-11062 GCA_903798375.1 Fraxinus sp. D2006-0159
AATGATCAATAGAGGATTTGTCACTCTTAGATAGTAAAAGATTTAAATTTCATTCAGTTAAGTTAATAACAAAGTCATAGGCCAATGTGTGCTCATAAGTTGAATTTTTTTTTCCGATTAATATCGACTTAAGTGGGATGAAACGATCGATAATCGAGATTGACATACTTCCATATCTCGTAATTCATAAGATCATAGCGACGAAGGGATTATAATTTCACGGTAAAAGAACAACTTTGATTTTGTCACACCAAGTGACACTTTTCATCCATATATTATCCAAACACATTGCTAGATGCCAGTCTGGGACGACGAACATAAATTAATTAATATAGATAAACTAATGATAAATTAAAAGTGCGTTTTAATTTTTCTTATTTTGATTAGATCAAAATAGTAATTCACGGCATTAGTCATTGTGATCAATAACCTAGTAGATCACACACTAAATGAGAACTAAAAGAGTGATATTTACTAATTAATTAATTGACTAGTGTTGGACAATTAATTAATTTTGTTACTTATTAATGTCGAAAATCTATTAATTTGATTAATTAATTGATAGACCAATTTTAATTAGTTAGATTAATTAAACATTGGACTGGATTAAGTTTAAGTGTAAGGCCAAGCCAACTGGATTTGTATTAGTAAGAAGCTAGGGTTGAGAAAATATAAAACAATCATAATCTTGCTACCACAAGAAAAAGAAACTCTAATTCTTTCATGGACGTTGGACAATTGGACAGCTGCGTAGTGGAGAAACTAGTTGCAAATCTAGATTAGAAAAGGAGTTTGTAGAAAATATTTTAAAGGTACAATTGTTATCACAATTTCTATATAAACGCAAAGAAAATCATCGGAATTAAAATTGTTTAAATTCTATTGTGCATGTATAAGTAAAATTTCTAATAGTAGTATCAGAGCTTACTTTGTGATTGTTAGAAATTGTTTTGCATCTTGGAACAATCAAAAGTTGATTGTTATTGTTTTTTTTTTCTTATTTCTAGCAATTAAGAAAATTTATTTTCATATTTTTAAAATCTGTTTTAAAGAAAATTAAAATTATTTTTGGGTTGAAATACTGAATCGGATCGAAAATTGGAGTAGAGCCAACGATACAAGCTGTCGTCATCGCTGACTGTATGTGTGAAGCAGCGCTCGATGGCGACAACGGGGTTGGACGCCATTGTGCATCTGAAGTGGTGTATATGGTCGCTACTTGGCTTGGTAGCACCGAGCGTTGCTACTATTTTAATAATAGCGCATGACGCTGTTGCAGTGTACGATGCACCACCATATCATTAGCGTTGCCACGAAGAAATGGGGAAAAGATTTTAGAAGGGTTGATTTGGTGAGGGGGTTCCTCTGCAATTTTGAAATTATGATCCTTTTCTTGCAATTTAAAATTGTTGGTCAAGTTGCATTTTTCTAATAAAGGGCATGATTACAATTTGATGAAAATGGAGGCCTGTTTGTAATTTTAAAATTGGATCAAAGTGTAATTTTTCGAATGGGGTTTTGAATGCCATTTTGAAAAATGATTTAAACTTGATATTTAAAAAGATTTGACTTATATTTTCAATTTCGACCAGAAATTTTAGTTTTAACCCAAATTATAATTTTATTTAAAATTCACGAGTTTTTAGATTTTCGTTAAAATTGGGTTTTAACTTTAATTTAAGATTTTGACCATAAGTCGAATTTTATTTTATTTAAGATTTTTATCCTAGATTAAAATATTAATTCCATTCTTCCTAGATTTTTTTTTTAATTCAAGTTGGAATTTCATTTGATATTTAATTAGAATTTGATTTTAATTAAATTATCCCGCTCTATATTTTTGGAATTAGAGTTGGACTCTAATTTTGTGTTTAATTAAAATTTGATTTTGATCAAATTAACTTGCACTATAATTTTGGAATTAGACTTGGACTCTTATTTAATATTTAATTAAAATTTGATTTTAATTAAATAATTCCATTAATTAAATTAATTGATTAATTAATTATTTAATTTTTCCAATCCATTTGTTTAATTTAGTTTAGATGACCTTAATTACTAGAAATTTGAAATATATTCATATATAATATTAGATATTATATAGGAATGTATTTATGTGATGACTGTATATTTAGTATAAGATTATGGATTCGATCATGTGGATGTGTTGAATCGTTAGTTTTTAATTCTTGCTATTTTGGATATGAGAGTTTGTTTTTGTCGTCGTCGTCATCATCATCATTATCATTACTTATTATGGGTCTGCATGTCCAATTATTTTAGACATGCATTTCAACTAGTACAGGTTATGGGTTGTAAATGGACTAATTGGAGAAGCAAGAGATAAGGAGATCATGGAGATGAAACATTGCATGAGTCAATGCTATAACCCTCAAGAACTAGTCTTTCCTTTGGCTCGAGAAGGCTAGATGGAATTAGTATGTAATCGTACCAACAGTAGACATCTGTTGGCAATTTAATATGTAATTTTTAAAAATAATAAAATAAAAATATGTTGTCAGTTTGTTAGTAATCCGTCGGCATTAGCAACGAAATATATCCATCTCTAAAACTCCATATCTGATACCACTTTTCTAGTAATGTCCAATCATTACAAGGAATCGAATGGGTCTATTTACAAAGTACTCAAAGTATAGTGGGTGATTTTGGGTATTGAAATACCCAAATCGACCCACCCAATGTCCATATCTATTTATTACGGTATAAAATAGAACTCCCCGAATTATGGAGTAATAAGGCCACTATGTACGTAAATTGACAACTAATTACTAGGTACTCACCGATTTAAGTCTTAATTAGCAACAATTTTAGTTTTCCTTTTATTCAAATAGGGATGGCAACGTGGCTGGATTAGATAGGGACATCATCCCATCTTCGCCTCATTGAGAATTTTTGAAAACATGGTAGAGATTAAAGTATCTACATTGATAAGTGCAGTTTGTGCACTTATCTGGGCCATATTACTAAACTTTTTTGTCGTCAAATTATTGAATTTTACTTAATTTAGGTTAATTTTTGTTTGTTTCAGTGTTTGACCCGTTTTGAAGAATAGGAAAAGAAAGAATGATCAATTGACCATTGAATGGAAAGTTTGGAGATCAAATTCTATACTTTAGAAATTGAAGGATTTGAACTGAAATAAAGAGAACATGCACTGCACAAATAAATTTTTATCAAGAACTAGAGGCAGCATCTTGGAGAAAAAATAAAAGAATTGGGCGGTTGAAAGAAGAAGCTAATTGGGCGGCCAGATGGAAGAAATATATACATGCATACAGAGATAGAGATATTGATTGGCAGCTGCAAATTGAGAAAAAAAAAAGAGAGAGAGAGAGAAAGACGGCACACGGTATAATAATAATAATAATAATAATAATAATAGCCGTAGCAGTACTTTAGAAAATTTCAGATTAATTGTAAGATAATTCATCTACAATTGTGAGGGAATTAATCATGTTCCATCAAATTTTCGATGATGTCGTTCCACTTTTGTTTAATTCCGACGTTATGTTAGGATAAGTTATTTTTGTGCTATTATTACGATGAAACTTATATTATGAACCTTTAAATTTTTGAATCTCATTTATTTTTTACATTCAAATTGTTTTCAATTATTGAGTGATTGACATGGACTTAATTTTCTCTACAATTATATGCGTAATAGTTGTATAAATTTTGTGGCTTGTTTTACTTTCGAAAAATTGAAAATAAGTTAGACATACTGTTAATTGTCGTAGAGTCCGATAGGAGATAGAAATATACCGCTATATTTTACGTAATCTTTAAGTATTCATAAATCTTTAATACATTTTTTTATGTTTGAATCTGTCATAGAAATATAGTCGGGCGATATGTAAGAATAAGTTTAATTCTACTCAAGAGAGATTGTTAAATAAATTAGGAATATTGATTTTCGTAATTAAAATAGTGTTGTCAAATTTCTATAAGTTTTGGGTTAGAAGAGATTGATATAAGGGGATTCAGGATCTTAGTACATTTTTCATCGTCATATTTTTATAAAACTTGTATTTATTTAAAAAACTTGCATTTATCTTAGTCAAGTTAGGTCTTACATTAATAAGCAGAGTATTAGATCACAATTTAGTTATTAAAAAAAAAAAAATTTATTGTTTCGGTTAAGGCTAATTTAATTCAAATTTGAACTAGTACAATTTCAGTGGGAACGATACTTGGACTTAAAATTCATTTTACTATATGTTAACGATCTGTGCACTTGCAGTGATTTCAAGCGAAAGAATATTTTCGCGACAAGTTTTTGGCGTCATTGTCGGGGATTGTATTTGAGTTTAATTTCATTTATCTTGGCACTAATTCGAACTTTTGCTTTTATTTTATTTTTCTTTATTTATTTATTTTAGTGCTTTTATTTCCTCTCTTTCAAGCATGTTATGCGAAATTCGAGAGACAGTGAATTGATACTAGCTGATTCGAAAATCGAACGCACATTTCACCTTAAGTAAAGAGAAGCATACAACAAGAGACGGCTAATGCACAGAATAATCTGGTTATCCCAGTGAATGAAAAGGTAGTGGTCGACAAGGGAAACATGCTAGTTTGGGACTTCATGACTCCACAAATTATTAAAAGCCAATCTAGCGTCGTTTATCCTTCCTTTGGGCAGCCAAAGTTTTAGCTGAAGATAAATGTCAATTATATGGTAAGGCTGATGAAAATATACACACACATGTCGCTCAATTTTTTGAGATGTTTCAACACTTTAAATATCAAGAGGTTTCAGATTATGCGATCATATTGAGATTATTCCCACATACTCTACGTGACAGAGCCCTTGAATGGTTGGACTCACAACTCATTGTCAGTATCACTACTTGGAATAACTTGGCTCAAAAATTCTACACCAAAGTCTTCCCACATGTGAAGATAGCAAAATTCAAGCATGATTTGAATCCTTTGATGAAGCTTGGAGAAGATTCAAGAACATGTTTCGGAAGTGTTCACATCATGGTATTAGTAAAGCTCTCCAAGTCCAATTTTTTTTATGCAGGTCTACTTCTATACTATAAAGGCATAGTTGACTTGTCAACCAATGGCTCCTTATCCATGAAGATAATTGATGAAGCTTTAGAGTTGTTTGAGAGAGTGGATACTACCATATCCATGTGTGCTTTTGAGCGAGTTGTTCGTAGAAAGGCATCGGGAGCATATGAGGTAGACACTTATGCAGCATTAGCAGCAAAACTTTAGCTGTAATTCATAAGGTTGAGAGTATGTAGTCAGCCAATATAGTACAGTGCAAGTTGTGAAGATCGTGGGGGCAGATTACAGTACAATAAACTGTCCAGTTCTTGTACAAGATGCAGAATAAGTTGAATATGTAAAAGGGGGTCAGTGCTAACAAAGTAATCCATATTCCAATACACACAACCCTGGTTGAAGGAAAACCCGGATTTTCCTTGGAATAATTAAAGTACCACTACACCGCATGGTTATCACCATCAGCAGCCTAAGAAAAAAATTCCACTGGAAGATGTTTAGCAAATTTATGGAAATGATAAAGCACTACATGGAGGCAAATAATCAATTCATAAGAAAAACAAAGATAACTTTTACGAATCAAAATGCTACAATTAAAAACTTGGAGACTCAGATGAGACCGACACAGGCTATATCAAGCAAAGCACCAGGCACATTGCCAAGCAATGTAGAGGTTAACCACAATGAACATGTCAAAGCAATTACTGCCAAGAGTGGGGTCCAGCTACCTGAGATTCATGTTAAGAGGTCAATTGCCAATAAAAAAAGTACTTTCTACTGACAACGAGTAAGTGGAACAAACAATAGATACAGCTGCCAAAGAGAGTTCAAATACACCACGAGTTAAGACAATTGCTCCTATCAAACCATACGAGCTTCCAATTACATTTATTCAAAGACTGCAAAAACACAAGTTAGGCAACCAGTATACAATTTCTTTAAGGTCTTCAAAAAGCTTCACATCAATATACATTTTTCTGATACTCTCGTTCAGCTGCCTAGTTATGTCAAATTCTTGAAGGATATTTTATCTAAAAAATGCAAGTTGTATGAACATGAAACAATGATGTTGAACGAGGAATGTTGTGCCAGAATACAAAATAAGCTACATACTAAATTAAAAGATTAAGGGAGTTTCATTGTACCCTGCACAATAGGCACTTATTATTTTAATAAAGATTTATGTGATCTAGGTGCAAGTATTAACTTGATGCCGCTGTTTGTTTTCAAGAAACTATGCTTGGGGGAGGCTAAATCAACCATAATGACTTTACAGCTAGCAAATCTATCTATCATGAACCCAAGAAGAACAATTGAAGATATCTTGATGAAAATGGACAAATTCATCTTTCTAACTAACTTTCTTATTCTTGACATGGAGGAGGATATAGACATTCCACTTATATTGGGTCAACTTTTTTTAGCTGTCAGAGCTTATATTGATGTGTGAAAAGGTTAACTGATTATTAGGTTTGGTAAAAAGAAGGTAGGATTTAATGTGTTTAAGGCCATAAAATATCTGATTGAGCACACATTTCTTTCATATCAATGTGATTGACAAGGCAGTTCATGACACATTTCAACTAAATAATCTATTTGATCCATATGAGGCATGCATTGTACATTCTCAATCCACTCATTCTTATTCTAATGAGATTAAGATATGTGCAATATATATTGAAGCTAATCCTCCATATAGGCATAGACCACACTTTGAAAAGTTAGGCACGGGTCCTACAAAGCCTTTGTCATCAACTCAACAGTCTTCTAAGTTAGAGCTCGAGCAATTTCCATCTTATTTTCGTTATGCCTACTTGTAGAATTGTCTACATTGGTTGTCATTATTTTAAATTCCATCAATAAACTTTAAGAAAAGTGACTGATGCGGTACTCAAAGAAAATAAAACAGCTATTGGGTGGTCTATCATTGACATCAGAGAGATCAGCCCTACACTTTGCATGTATAAAAATTTTATGGAGGATAATTTTCGACCAAGTATAGATAGCTAGAGGAAACTTCATCCAAATATGAAAAAGGTAGTCAGAACAAAGATATTGAAGCTTTTGAATGCAGTGATAATCTATCTTATCTCATATAGTGCATGGATCAGTCATGTTCAGGTTATACCGGAAAAAGGGGTAGCACAATGGCACAGAATGAGAAGAATAAACTAATTTCCATTAGAACTATTACAGGATGAAGAGTTTGTATTGATTATCGTAAACTCAACATGGCTACTCGAAAGGATCACTTTTCCCTTCCATTTATTGATTAGATGTTGGAGAGGTTAGTAGGTCACTCCCATTATTTTTTGTTGATGGATACTCTAGTTACAATTAGATTTTGATAGCGCCTGAGGATCAAGAAGACTACTTTTACTATGCCTATGGAACTTTGCTTACTGTAGGATGCCATTTGATCTATGCAATGCTCCCGCTACATTTCAGCGTTGCATGATGACAATCTTCTCTGATATGGTGGAAAAACTCATAGAAGTCTTTACGGATAATTTCTCAGTCTTCAGTTTTTTATTCAATGAGTGCCTAGAGCATTTAAAATTGGTCTTGTAGCAATATAAGGAAACAAATCTGATTTTTAGCTGAAGGGATTGAAGTAGACAAGGCAAAGCTTTAGGTTATTTAGAAATTTTTACCACCAACTTTAGTTAAGGGTGTTCGCAGTTTTTTTGATCATGTCGAATTTTATCATCGCTTCGTCAAGGACTTCTCTAACATCACTTAATCATTGTCCAATCTCGTAGTCAAAGATGTTCTTTTTGACTTATGTGAAAAAGTGTTTATTGTTTTTCAACACTTTAAAAAAGAAGTTGATTTCAGCAAGTGACTACGCAGTGAGAGCAGTATTGGCCAGTGACAAGATAGATTTTTTCATGTAATCTATTATGCAAGCAAGACACTAAATGATGCACAGCTAACTATGCCACCACTAAGAAGGAACTTTTAGCTGCTTCTAGCTATAGTCTATGCATTTGATTGGATCTAAGTTAATAATAGTCTACATTGACTGAAGTATCTGATGGAAAAGAATGATGCAAAATGAAATCTGTTTAGATGGTACTACTTCGACAAGAATTTGATTTGGAGATAAGAGACAAGAAGTGAAGTGAAAACGTAGTAGCTGATCATTTATCCTAACTTGAGCATGGAAAGTGGGGAAAATCTATTGATATAAATGAGATATTTCCAAATAAACAAATCTTTAGTGTAGAGGATGCACCATAGTACACTAATATTTTGAATTATTTGGCCAAATCTATCATTCCATCAGATTATTTAAGTTATCAAAAGAAGAAATTCTTTTATGATTTGAAGTACTATTTTTGGGATTATCATATTGTCTACAGGCAAGGTCTATTAATATTATTAGGTGGTGTGTTCCAAAAGAGGAGGTCCCTCAGATATTCCAGCAGTGTCATTCATCCGCCTATGCTGGACACTTTGTTGCTTCAAAGACCGCTGAAAAATTCCTATATTCTGGATTCTATTGGCCTTCAATATTCAGACGTACTTGTATTTTTGTGAAGAGGTGTTATAGATGCCAGCACACAGAAAACATCTCTAGAAGGAATGAGATGCTTTTGAATAATATTCTTGAGGTGGAGCTGTTTGAAGTGTGGGGAATTGACTTCATGGGACCATTTTCTCCCTCATTCTCAAATCAATGTATTCTCATTGTAGTTGTCTATGTCTCTAAATGGGTAGAAGTAGTTGTAGTGTCGACTAATGATGCCTAGGTGGTGGTAAGTTTCTTGAAAAAATAAATTTTCACTTGGTATGGTACACCCCGTGTAATTATTAGTGATGGGGATAAACACTTCTACAATCGTCAATTTGAGTCAATGTTAGCTAAATATGGTGTCCAACATTGTATAGCTTCCCATAATCACCCTCAAACCAGTGGGTAACTTGAAATCTCCAATCGAGGGTTGAAGCGGATCATTGAGGTGACTGTTAGTTCTTCAAGAAAAAATTAATCTAAGAAACTTGATAATGCCTTGTGGCATACAGAACAACTTTCAAAACCCCTATATGCATGTTTCTTTACTGTTTGGTTTTTGTGAAAGTGTGTCATCTACCAGTTGGATTGGAGCATCGAGCTTATTGGGAAGTCAAAAAATTGGATTTTGATTTGAAGGCATCGGATTAAAAGAGACTACTTCAATTATTGAGATGGATGAGTTTCAATTGGAAGCTTATGAGAATGTGAAGCTGTACAAAGAGTGAACCAAAAAGTGGTATGACTTGCATATTCAAAGAAGGAACTTTGAGGTTGAGCAACAAGTCCTACTATACAATTCAAGACTCAAACTTTTTCTTGGAAAGTTAAGGTCTTGGTGGTCGGGACCGTACACAATTACTCAGATTTTCCATATGGGGTTGTTGAGATCACTCATGAGAGCAAAGGAACATTCAAAGTTAATGAACGACAGTTAAAGTCATATTAGAGCAGGGAATTCTCAAAAGAAAAGCACATCGCTCATCTTGCAACACCTGAGTGAATCACCTAAAAGTCAAGCTTTAGAGTATAAATCGAATGCTTCATGGGAGGCAAACCATTTTTCCATCCCTTTTCATTTATTTTGATTAACTATTGTATTACAAGTAGTTTTAGGGATTGCATTAATTTAAGAACTCATGCATTTAAATTGCTGGTTTTGAACACATTTTAGGAAGTATTTTAAAACTAGCATTAGTAGCTTAAGCATGTTTATTAAAGCCTGGAAACAAATAAAAGTGACGGTTGTCATGACATCTACCAATCGGACCAGTCTGACCCTTCTACCTATCCACATCTACCCCTGAGAAATTTCTGATTCTTACTCTTTTATTTTGATTATTTTTGCTCTTACATTGGGGATAATGTAATTTTTTTTTTTTGTTTGGGGGTGGATACATTAGGATACTTAAGAAGTGTATTTTTTTTTTCAATTGTTGATTAGGTCTGTATAATTGTTTTAAAAAATTGAAAATAAAAACTAGAAAAAAAATTTAAAAATTTAAAAATAGTGTCTAGTTAGCGTTAAACGACTTGTTGCCTATGATGATATTTTTTTGAATTGAGTATAGCTTTAGCTAGATCTAGACAACACTATAACATGTGTTTTTACTTGAGCACTTATC
This sequence comes from Fraxinus sp. D2006-0159, assembly GCA_903798375.1. NCBI lineage: Eukaryota > Viridiplantae > Streptophyta > Magnoliopsida > Lamiales > Oleaceae > Fraxinus > Fraxinus sp. D2006-0159. The sequence goes on from CAIGRQ010005406.1 coordinate 10,180, forward strand.
CATGTTAGATTTGATTTATCAAGCACATAATTGGTATTAACCTATTACTTATGTTGAGACACAATTTAATTTTGTGGACTTGTTGATGTTGCTGATTTAGGTTTGAATAAAATCTCCAAATCCTTTATACAGAAACCAAACTGTTGAAAATTGAGGGTGGGAATGTCACAGATTGTGTTCATAGAAGTTTGATGATTTGGAGTTCTCAAATCTCATCGTTACTTGAAGGGATTTGAGTTGAGGAGTTTAGAACAGGCACTAACCAACTTTAAAATTTGAATCCCATATAAAAAAAAGTGTGATACATATTATACCTCTCTTCGTAACATTTATGACTTGAGTTATTAAGCCTGCTAGAGTATCTAAAACTTGGTGCCCTATAGTCATCTGACTTAGGAGTCATATGTCCAAAACTCGTTACATGGGTCATTTAGAAAGTTTAATGGAGAGAAGTCTTACACATAAGATGTCGAAAAAAAAAGCAACAATCAAAATATATTCATAGTGAAAGAAAGAAAAAAAGATTTAGATTATCAAAAGTGAAAGGTACTCGGTAAGGACTCTGAGATTCGAAAGTTAGAGATTTGACGGTATGACTTTGAGAACTACTTACCATCTTCCTTCTAGGTTTACAAGTATCTAATTCTGACCACTTGTGTGGAAAAATGCGTTAGAATGATTTTTAGGAACCCATATGGGCTAAAAATACCCTCAAGATTGGAGAGAAAAACATAATACGTGATTTTCCATGAGAGGTGTAAGAAAATATTGACTACTAGAGGATTGGGATTATGAGTAAATCAACAACACTTAATTGATTGTGTTCTAGTATGGGGATGAGTTCAATATTGGCTTAACACACACACACTAGTCAAACATTGGA
>CAIGRQ010005414.1:0-12608 GCA_903798375.1 Fraxinus sp. D2006-0159
ACTAGTAAACTCGAATTGAAATTTATTCCTTGTGGAATGATACTTTCAACTAATCAAATCAATTACTTGTCAATGATCTTGTATGCTTGCAAACTTCGCTCGATCAATGACAAGCATGTAGACATTTAGGATGTTTCTCCTGAATGAGATCACAGAAAGAGAATTCCATAAATTCAGTGGTGCATAACTGTGCTGAATGTTGTGGCGCATTCCTAGAATATTAAGATTGTTGTTTTAGTAAATATATAAATATTGTTAAAAGTTGAGGTCCATTCCTCAAAAACAAAGGTTATTGTATGGATTTCTAAGAAAGAAATTAACAAAAAAATTTTGCCAAGACTCAGCATTACGACACGCTCACAGCAAATAGATTTCACTATTTCACAAGGAAGAGTGAGCCTTTTATAGGATCTGTTTATATTGACATCTGACTCCATCCGACTTTGATGTATAACGTTCTAAGGCATGGTACACAAAAAGGCAATAATGATTTCTACAAGGAAGAAGATTTCCACACAAGAAACTCAATACATGTTCTGCTTTATAAAAATCAAATAGTAACCAACCTCTTTACTCCTTTGTGATGACTAACACAAGAACTCAATACATGTTGTAGGCAAGGAGGACAAGGGAAACCAAGAGTAGGTTCAGTTTGATATAGTCTAACGTACCAACACATATCAAAAGTATCATACGAGAGTAGACAAAGATATTTAGCCTCCGTTATTACCTTGTTACTGGATACACGACTGCATACAGGAGCTATGTGACATTGTTTGCAACACTTCGGAGGTTTTTGCTAAGCCTCTATGCTACAAAAAAAAAAGGAAAATAGTTTTAGCTAGTAGTGCCACAATTTTACAGAATGCAAGAAAGTTTTTTTGAATTGTTTGGACTATATCTGTTACTTCAGATTTCCCATATAGTAAACAGATGTTTAAATCAAAAGTGTATGCAAAAATATTGGATAAACATTCATACATTGCAGAAATATTGGATAAACATCCATACATTGATGCTGTCACTAATTCGTATAAATTAAAAAATCGTAACTTGTTTGGATGCACGAATACTATACATTTGTATGCAATAACAATAGACCTAAACTTAGATATTATATTTTATACCCCTATTTGGGTGCCATTATTTCAAAACTCCTTTTTTTTTCTCTCAAACTAACTTTCAACCACATATTCTTATAATAAAATATTTGCACGTACATTTTAGCCACACATTCTTCAAAAATTCATTTTCATTGAATAATGGTAGACAAACATGGGCTATATTGCAATAGCAGCATAACTTAAAAGCATCTAAAAGGAATACCTAGATTGTTTTTATTGGAAATGAACTGTTCACGCTTATGAAGGACATTATTTTGCTTTAAATCTAATATAAGGCCCATTTTGTATAGCTTTTAAAAGGTCAAAAGGAGCTTTTGAGGCACAAAAGTAGCTTTTATACCAGTCTGACTAATTTTATGAAAGTGTGTATTCTAGTTAAAGAGATTTTAGAGGAATCTGGTCCAACATGACTTCCTCTAAAAGAACATTTGGAATAGAAAATGATTTTAAAAATTAGTTTTCAAACAAGAATTAAGGTAGTTTCCTCCGAAAGCTCTTCTACAAGATGTAAAAGTCATTCTAAATGAGCATATAGAATAGCATATGATAATATCCCCAAATTTAAAGATATTTTATGTAATTAGGATTCTATTACCTCAAGAAGTACCAAATAATGCATAGTTTAAGAAGTGTCTTTCGATATTTACATTCACAACAGGGGCATTTAAAATACATATTTAAGGGTAGACCTCGAGAATTAACTATATAGTTTGGTTCTGGACTACGGCTTGAATGTGATAATTAAGTGTGATTGAGCTTGAGAATTAATTGTGAGATCAAAAATTTTATACACCGAGGAAGTTCATGGGTGTACATTTCTGTTTGAAATAAAGAATTGAGAATGAGCATTTGTGAAACTCATAACAAAGATCCTACTCCAGGTAGGAATCAGTCTCCATTTACTATATTCTTCCCACCTGCCAGCAGAATGTGGATGCATCTATTTCTTCTTTACATTCAGAGCAGTCAGACACAGAGTGTCCACCACAGATTGAGGTTCATTTACAGGGCCATTTCATATATTTTCTTTTTGATGACTTGGTAGGGATAGAAGAAAGGAGTGATGATGATGGATTCACCACAGTCACACGGAAGAAATACCCTTTGAGCTACTGACATTCTTTTTCTAAGTAGGAGGGTCACAGGTATCAGTCACATAATACCTCATCACATTCCACGTTCTTATGAGTGTTATCATATGGAATGTGGGAGTGTAGGTGACATTTGAAGAGACTTAGTCAGCTTCATCAGGTGTATCCTTTGGTCATTTGGAGCCCTTTGTTCTTTAGAAAAGGTTTGCAGTTAGTCGATGCTATCTATGTTTCAACAATAAAGTTTAGAATGAGTTGAATCTTAACATGAATGTTTTGGAACCTAGGGACTATAAAACTGTTCTTGATGACCACCCCATTTCCTTTACATTAGAGTTGAAGAGCCTAGACTTGCACGCCCCATCTTCTTTACCACATTTTCCTTACTAGCGATGATCCTTGGTTAGTCTAGAGAGAATTTAACATTATTGCACACAATGGTGAGTACACTGGCTACAACACTAGTGATCGAAGTAGTACTACTTTCTCTCATATAATGTTAGATTGTGGGCAAGAGGATGTTGGTTTCTCAGGGAGTAAGATTTGGATCAATGGCTGGATTATGAAGAGATTGGAGGACTTCTGGTGATTATTCAAGGCCCATGGCATTTTGATTCTTCAACTTTCAGACCAAGCACCATGATTTTTTAGCCTTCGTCTCTCAAAAGTTGTCACTCCCCACTCATCTTATGAGGATGACAATTCTCTGGGAGATGTTCTTCAGGTTGAAACATGGACTGTGTTGGTAGAATTGACGTATATTCGGTGATGTATTCCAATGAGTGAAGGATGATGAGGAGAGGGTTGACCAGGTAGACATTGATAATGAGAGTGACCCTACATTGGAGAGTCATAATTTAATGCATCATGCACACGTAGGTTGGAAACGAGCCTCATCCAACGAGAAGGGCTTTTGGATGCAAAATGTCGGATATTATCTACTCCTTTATGGACTTTGGATCCCATCCCCCCAGATATCATTCCCAATCTACTAACGAAGGTAGATTATATGGCACTAAACCATCCCTCTTTTGATTCATGAGGTACGAGAGGCAATTTTAGTATTAAGTTGATAATGTTGCAAGCACTGATGGATTCTCGTCCTTATTGTTCCAGCAGTTTTGGGATATTATACAGGATAATGTGTACAGGAGAGTTACTGATTTCTTTGAAGGTGGTCATCTGCCTCGTGGTTTCGCGGCTACCTCTGTTATCTTGCTCCTAAAGAGGGATAATGCCTGTAAATGCACAAATTTCGGACCTATTAGTCTATGTATGGTGTTCAATAAACTTATCACCAAGCTTTTGAACACCAAATTGAGTTCATTGCTGTCGCGCATTATTTTTCCACAACAAAGTGGTTTTATCCTTCGTCTTCTTATTGGGGATTATGTTGTTGATTCGGGAGCTTCTCTACACTTTGGATGCTAAAATGTGGGGATACTATGGGAATAATATTTGAAGTTAGAGATGATTAAAAAGTCCATGAATAAGAATCAAAGGTGAAAATACGAAGTTCGACCCATATTACACTTAGAGGGGGGTTGAATATGTGATTATGCGGAATTAAAAAATCAATAATTAACTAGCAACAAGTCATTATTAATTATCTCTAAATGGTTAATCAATCAAGTCAATTTTCCTAAGTTGGATTGCCTCAATTATATGAAAGCAATAAATAAACAATCAGAATAATCATGGAGAAATCCCAATTGGGTAAAAACTTCGGGTACTTTACTTGTCAACAATCCACTATAAACGAATTATGAATTACAGTCCGCCGACACGACTATCACTAATACTTTTCGACTTCCTAACTGCAATTCCCACAGCCATCCTAGATTGTGTGCTCCTATACCAACTTCGAGTTATAGTTTTCAAAGCCCTATTGGATTGCGTGCTCCTGCACCAACTCCCAATTTTGTGGATTCATCTATCTCCTGTTGCTCAACGAAGAACTTTGCATTCTCCAACAACAACTGAAACTCCAGTTACCTTCCCTTGATCTTCAAAACTCTGACAATGTTAAGAAGTAAGCAGTTTGGTATTTGAATTAAGAGGGTTTGCTGTTCTCACCATCAGAACAAATCGAACAACGACAGTTGAAAGCTATGGATGAATTTGATGAAGTAGATAAGAAGCAGTAGTGTTATCTTAATGTTCAACCTTGAAAAAATAGTTCAGAGGCATGCTGGTATTTATACTATAGGTTTAGGATTGAAGGGCGGGATAAAAAGCCTTAAAACGTGAATTAGAATTCTCTGGATGACACTATCACTCGAGTGAAAGTTGGACGACATGCTAGCGAAAATGTTTCTGTTTCTACCGCTCAAGCAAAGTCATGGCGACAGTCTAGCAAAATTGTGGCGTCATTTTTTCTTTCTTTCCATTCTCGAACCTATTTACAACACATTAAATCTAGTCCTTTTTGTTCACATATTCGCTAATTACATTAAAAACATAACAAAAGGATCTTTCAACATTCCGAGTTAATATATGAAAGGTTAGGATTCTTTAAAGAATATTCCATTTGATCCATATTAGATGCATTAGAACCACATTCACTGGGTCAAATTGATGAGACAAGGTTATTTTTAAACACCTTATACCTCATCGGCCCCTTCAATGTATCTTTATGCGAGAAAACAATATATAAAAATTAATATTCTCGACAAAATTGTTTGAAGTATCACATTTATTTTTTATACACGTAAAATCAAATGTATGTGACTTTTTTAAAATTTAAATTGGGTACATATATTAAGAGCATCTCCAAGAGGCTCTCTATTTTTAAAGAGTATATTCTATCATTTGGAGATCATTTATAAATTTAGAGAATTAAAATTTTGAATTACTCCAACAAGCTTTTTATATTTAACATTTAATTTTACTACAAAATCTAGTCCTTTTTGTTCACAGATTCGCTAATTACATTAAAAACATAACAAAAGGATCTTTCAACATTCCAAGTTAATATATGAAATGTTAGGATTCTTTAAAGAATATTCCATTTGATCCATATTAGATGCATTAGAACCACATTCACTGGGTTAAATTGATGAGACAAGGTTATTTTTAAACACCTTATACCTCATCGGCCCCTTCAATGTATCTTTATGCGAGAAAACAATATATAAAAATTAATATTCTCAACAAAATTGTTTGAAGTACCACATTTATTTTTTATACACGTAAAATCAAATGTAAGTGACTTTTTTAAAATTTAAATTGGGTACAGATATTAAGAGCATCTCCAAGAGGTTCTCTATTTTTAAAGAGTATTCTACCATTTGGAGAGCATCTATAAATTTAAAGAGTTAAAATTTTGAAGTACTCCAACAAGCTATTTATATTTAACACTTAATTTTACTACTCCCAACAAATATTTATTATTTTTCTTCTCTTTTATTTTAACTAACTTTTCTTTATATTATTTTATTGTTTTCCTAACTTGAAAACATTGAAAATTGAAACTTTTTTAACGCATTTAATTATAGAGAGTGTGTTTCGATCTCCAAATTTGGATAGCCAAACTTACTCTCTAAATTAAAATGTTAATTTAAAGAGTTTCTTGGAGCATGATTTAAAATGTTGACTCTTTAAAATAGAGAGCATATCATATTTATAGAGTCTCTTGGAGATACTCTAAGGAACTATATCCTTTAGATTAATAGAAAAAATATTAATTTGACCAAAAAAAATTCAATTTATTTAGTTTCTTATTGAAAAGAAATTTGAAATTATGTGCTTAAAACAACAGCAATCTTTATGTCTCACTAAAAATCAAACTGAAACAGGAAAGGTTGACTATTATTTCTAAAAGTTTGATGGCCTCTTTAGTAGAAAATTGAACTATTGAAGCCCTTTTAATTTTTAATCCCAGAGTAGCGAATTTTACAAATTTATGGTTTGCAGAACATCATTAAAAATGACATTTTATGAGCTCATACCCCAAAAGATATTTTGTTCAGGTCAGGATTATACAAACACAATTTAAACATTATATGTCAACCAAATAGAATTCCATCATAACGTGTATTTTGTCAAATTGACTCTAATTCAAATATTAGAATACAATCATCACCAACAAACTTAAGAATGATGACAACAACTTGAAGAAAAATATGCTTCACGCACATGAATAAAATAAACAAAGAGATGGATAAAAATTAAAAATTAATAAGTTTTAATATATTTTTTCTTAATTAAATCATAAAGTGTAGTTATACAAACTATCCAACGAAGATTTACACTATACTCAGAAGTAACAGCAAAATGCTATTAGAAAACAAGTTTCCTCCTTTCGGTTTACAAATACACTTCCAGAGGCATCAAAGTGAAGTGAATATCAAAAAGGGACTAAGGCTCAAAATTGTACTTGTCTATTTGACCACACAAACCCTAACTGGATCCTAAAGCATTTCCATATTGATTAAAGGAAGTCATATGCAATCATATTATTTCTCTTTGCACAAACACACACGGTATTTAGATTTCACAAAGAAATTCAAAGAAGTAATCTTCTAACCAGAGAATTTGGAAGGAGAACATGAAGAGAAAAGTTAATTTGTGTGAATGCATGACACAAATGAAGTTGAAAAAAGCAAACCCCTTACTAAAGTGCCAAGGATTCCACTAAACCTTAGATGGATCGGCCAAAACATGGTATAGCAAATAATCGCTTTTAGGATCTATTAGCTGAGTGTAACTAGAATAATAAGGGAGTACATTCCTTTTCATGACTATATCATCTGAAGAGTTTAAACGTGTATCTATGAATGAGATTGCTAAGGAAGCTTGGGACATATTAGAAACTACGAATGAGGAAACTAAGATCATGAAAAACACTAAGCTACATATGTTGACCACTAGATTTAAGGAAATTAGGATGAAAGATGCTGAATCATTTGATGAGTTCTATGCGAACTTGAAAGATATAGTAAATTGTAGTTTCAAGCTAGGGAACAAATTTCAGAGACCAAAATTTTCAGAAAAGTTCTAAGATTTCAACTTGTAAGGCTTAGATAGAAGGTCACAACGGCTAAGGAAAGCAAAGACTTAAATGCGGTTGTGGTAGAAGAATTTGTAAGGTCTCTCTAAAACTATGATATTAGCCTACCTTAGTCTAAGAAAAACAAGTCTTTAACTCTCAACATTTTTTAAGGAAGACACTGGCGATATGATTGATAATAACACTCCAAAAGATGAGGAGATAGTTTAATTTGATAAGAAGTTAAAAAAAAATTCAAGAACGATAAGAGACTTTCTGTGAAGTTTAAAGGTGATTCTAGCAAATAGAGGAATGATAAAAGAGAGAAGAAAGATCCTAGGGATACGAAGAAGATGTCTCAATCTGTTAGGTGTCGTAAGTGTCAGTAATTTGAACATTTTAAAGCTGTGTACCCAAGTTATAAGAAAATCCTAGGCAAAGCTATGAATGTCACTTTCACTAATGATGAATTCAACCAAAGTGAGAATTTTGATTTCGAGGAAGGTTTGAATTATATGGCTTTTACTTCTGTAGTTAAGAGTGAACACTTAGAGGGTGATGAAGAAATTTAGGACATAGGGTAATCCTACTCTTCACGGGAAGAATCATAAGATGTAGGTGATATCTAAAAGGCATATGATATATCGTTTGAAGAGAGTCTTAAATCGAAGAAGCTAAATAGGCTGGCCTTCAAGAAATGACATGATTTTGAGTTAGAAACAGAGATACTAGAGGCCAAACTTGAGGAGTCAACTAGTTGTGTGAATGAGTAGAAGGCTGAGAAGGAGTTCCTAGAAAATAGAGTTAAGATTCTTGTGAGTGAACTCGAGAAATCCAACGCACAACTTCACTCTTTTTCTAGTGGATCTAAGAAACTTAATAACATATTAGGATTGAACAAACTAGCTGGAAGTAAGGAAGGTTTAAGCTTTAATGAAACAAGTTCACACATCCCTACCATTTCTAAAACCATATATATACCTGACTTTTTCAAGACTAAAAGGTTTGGGAGTCACTAAACCCAAGAAGAAGGATTTCTTAGGATAGAGATCGTATGTGTAACATATGGCTACTCAACTCTTGTGCTAATTCCCAAGTGTTACAACTATGGTGTGTTACGTCACACATGGTCTTGGTTAAGAACAACAAACTAGACATCACTATTCAAGTTAGGTTGTTAACTAATCAAGTCAGTTACTTGACTGAAATGATGACTTGCTTGACTCAGATTACCTCTTCTTCTAAGAAGGTTTGAGTTAAAAGTAGTGAACTGATCATAGATCAAAATGATGAATTGGATTGTGATGTAGCTCACGTTGCTGTTAAAGCTAACATTGTTGGTGTACCTTATCGAGTAGATCTTTAGGTGTATGCATCTATAAGTTCATGGTGTCTACATATTAATTCATGCATGCACTCTAATTTTTTCTTTAATGTCATTTTTAATAAACAAAAAAATAAAAGGAAAAAAGTTTTTAATGTTGTAACGCTTTGACGTGATTGAACATGTTATCTTGTGACTGAGTACTAGTAAAGTGAATGAATGCTGACTAAAATTTCTATTAACTTAGTTTAAAACTTGTTTGGAACATTTGGTATAGGTTGCTTCAGTATTGTGTGCACTGCACACTCTAAACTCTTGTGAGTGAGTGTTGACCGCGTGTATGAGATTTAGGATAGTTGTCATCGGCGTGGTAGAGTGAGCTTAAATATGAAATGACCTTTAACTAGGTAACTAATAAGTGCATTTTCTAACATGTATTTAGCAATATTATTTGACTAATTGTTGACTTAAATGATTGAATATGGCTTAATTCGATACAAATTTTGTTTATAGGACCGCATTGATGGATGGAAGGGAATGTATGCAAAAACGAGCGAAAATGACTAAAATAGAGGAAAATGAAAGTTCAGGGACTAACATGCAAATATCTAAAAGATGCTTCAAAGGAGAAAGTGGAATTATGCATTGGAATGAGGAAAATGGAAAAGGGATCAAAATAACACATAAATGGGAGTTGGAGATCAAATTGCATGAGTTCGAAAGATTTTAACACTATGCGGCCGCATAGTATTACTATGTATGCGACTGTATAGTGGCCATCAGAGAGTAAATGGAGGAAAAGCTGTTGATCTATGCGATCACATCTTCTATGCGGTCGCATAGAGGAAAAAGGGGAAGAATGCCAAGTTTCCTTATCCGACTCCAACTTGTATGGTAATGATTTTAGGACAACTATAAAAGCTAAATACCATCTAGAAACTAGGTTGATACATTCTTTGAGAGAAAAAACACATTGGAAAGCCAAGAAGAATGAAAGAACAAGGTTNTTTCCTTATCCGACTTCAACTTGTATGGTAATGATTTTAGGACAACTATAAAAGCTAAATACCATCTAGAAACTAGGTTGATACATTCTTTGAGAGAAAAAACACATTGGAAAGCCAAGAAGAATGAAAGAACAAGGTTTTTCACCTCCTTTTATTATTCTTTTATTTTATCCATGTTAGGCTAGCCTTTTTACGTTCTAGGTGAACGATGAACCTTGCATCGTGATCTTTTAATTTCTATTTTGCAATTTGAAATTCAAACACGATTGATGGATATTGAATGAGTTATATACACTTTCTTGCCTATATAGTTAAATGCATATGATTATGTGAGTTTGTGTGATCCATTTTATGCATTCGAAAGAAGGAAAAGGGACTCTACAAGGTATAAATCATCGTAGGGTCCAATAGGGGATATAAATATATCGCTATGCTTTACATGAATCTCTAAGTGTTTACAAAACATCATGCATTCTTGTATATTACATTTGTCATAGAAATATAGTCCAATGGTATGCTAGAATAGGTTCAATTCTTCTCGAAAGAGATTGTTGAATAAGTTAGAAACATCGATTCTTCAACCAATTCATCATGTTATAAATTGTAAAATAGGGGTTAACATGGAACTTTGCTTGGTGATTTGGGATCTTAGTGCGCTTTTTCATACATTAATTTCATTCAAATATTTTGCATTGAAACGTCATTTTTGCATTGAAGTCGTAATTTTAATTTAATTTGCACGCTAGTTTTAGTTTAATCATAGAAATTGAAAAGCTCATCTCAAATTTAATCGACATCCGTTTGCTGTGAAATTGTGATATGTGGTAGACTATACCACACTCTTTTATATGCCTAGAGGGTGCTTGGAAAAATTTCAATGTTTCATACCGGTGTCAAGGGACGAAGGTCCCTAGTTGACCATATTTTTGTTGCTTCCCTCACATACTTCGACTTTATTTTAGGGTTGGTTGTCACTTTGTTGAGTCGTTGTCTCATGCCCTACTTCTATATGTTCCTCCATGCTCAGTGTGCTTTGCCTTGTTACCTCATTTTTATGCATTGTCTTATGCACGTNAGTTGACCATATTTTTGTTGCTTCCCTCACATACTTCGACTTTATTTTAGGGTTGGTTGTCACTTTGTTGAGTCGTTGTCTCATGCCCTACTTCTATATGTTCCTCCATGCTCAGTGTGCTTTGCCTTGTTACCTCATTTTTATGCATTGTCTTATGCACGTACATATTGGCCATATTCATCACACATGATGTATTTCTTTTACTTTTGGTAACCTGACTTTGTGCTTGTTTGTCCCATGTGCTTCAAATTGGTCCTATTCTTGCTTAAGCCTTACCTTACATGTTTTGTTTTATTTTGCGGGATGCTGCAAAAGTGAACATCTAGAGGCAAAGAGAATGTGGCTAGCACCTTGGGCACGGCACGCACACGAGCACCGAAAGGGGGCATTCGCCGTTTCTTGACTCAATAGGCCCGTACCAAATACTCAAAGATCATCAGCCATTGGGCCCTTCAGCCTAAACAACCTGTCCTTTTGGAGGATTTTCCCGGATTCGAACTTACCACTTTGGTCCACAACTGTGGTTGGGACAAAGTCATCTCTCGACCTAATTCAGTGTATAAGAGTTTGGTCCATGAGTTCTTCGCAAATCTCAATGCCGACATCAACTTCCGAGGCTGAGCATGAACATCAAACTTAGGTAAGGGAATGATAGGTTATGTTTACACCAGAAGTTATTCAGGACTTCTATGAGCTTACATGGGATAACATCACTCCAATTCTCGATAATTTTCATTGGCCTACCATCGTTGAAGTTCTTTTGGACGAGCAAATGCATGGCCTTTGTAGACCTCTGTCTGTCATTATATCGAGCTCATTCCATCGATCGCCATCTTATGGTTATTCATTTACCATAATATAGAGCCCACTTCACACCGGACTACCTTCACTGACTCCATGGCGGGTCTGATCTTTCATTTGGTAAGAGGACAGAAGATTGATTTGGCTACATTCGTTTATGATCAAATCCTTTCTTAAGGAGGTTAGGGGGACAAGCATCCCTCATTAATTTTTTCAAGTCTCATCAGTGGTATTTGCTTACAGGCGGGCATTACTATCCCATCGGGAGAGCTTCTTGAGAAGCCAAGTCCCTTCATTAAACAAACCACTCTAGAAGCTCAGGACCGTGCTCGAGTACGGTATAGGAAGAAACATGAGAGAGAGCATTTGGGACAGCAGCAGGCTGTCGATGAGCAGGATGCAGAGATGCCCGAAATACCACCAACATAGGCTCCGTTGGAGGTTGACACATAGCTGCTCCGTCAGCTGTTTGCCATGATGACTAGCACGGGTAGGGACATTGAGGGCCAGGGATAGACATTAGGTGTTCTGACTGACACTATCCACACTCTTCGTGATGATATGTATGCCACCCGTAATTTAGCCTATACTGCTAGTAGAGAGTCCACGGCTACCCGACGAGAGGTGGAGATAATGAATGGGAGGCTAAATACATATGTGGGCAGGGTTAATGGGATTCAGCTATGTGTGCATGAATCATGGGATAGATTGAGACGTATTGAGCCTGATGTCCGGGACATGCGCTTGGAGCTCGCCTAGCAAACCGAGTTGATGAGACAATTGCTCGCCCGTCTCCCACCACCATCAGTTGGTCACGAACCCGCACCAGAATTCCATCCGCCACCTCCGTGCTGATCAGATGAATCATCTACACCTCGTTTTCCTTCATTTTCTTGCATGTATTTTTGTTATTCTGCAATTTTGTTTCTTTTGTTTTTGTTTATTTACGGTCATTCCACATTTAGGGCAATGTGTGTTATAAGTTTGGGGGTGTCATCATTCTACTTTCGTCATTTGCTGTGTTAAAAAAAATTAAACATTTATTTTTCTTGTTTTGTGTGCTTGTGTGGGTTTAATGGCCTTGCCAGAAATGATGAGATTATTGGAGCTAGTATACTTATGAATAGTGAAAGGTGTGCATGTTAGATTGACCATTACGTATCTATGTGGAACTTTGACATTTTTGCGCACAATAC
>CAIGRQ010005415.1:0-11642 GCA_903798375.1 Fraxinus sp. D2006-0159
GACCCGAAAAATGCCCACCCCTAATAAAAACTATAGAAATACATTCAGATTTTTGGAATATCTTTATATGCCAAAAAAGAATAGAATCAAGTTAGCTATTTCACTCAAGAAAGTAGATAAGAAATCTTGAAAAACACTATCAAGGGGGAGAGTCTTTCAATTTTTACTCGAGAAAGCAGAGAAGTAATTATCCTAAACAATAAAAAAACAATAATTTAGAAAAATCGCCAAACCCAATAATCAACAAGTAAATTGACGAGGTTAGTGTATTCAGTTAGTACCAAATACAGCAGAAAAACACAATGCAACAACTTAATTAAAATTATGTCGGACCGTCGAGTGAGTTGATTTTTTGTTTAAATAAGATATTAATGGAAGAAAAGAAGAACTCGACGAGCAAGTAAAAGGCCAATTGGTTTCTTCTTCATTGCTATTTCATTGCTGTTGTTTCTCTTCTTCACTGCTTCTTAGTTTCAATTTGATTTCGATGTGGAGCTATTTTTTATTTTTTTATTGACGTAGGAACCCGCACCCGCTATCCGTGAGTGCGCACTGGGGTAAACCTCACTCCACATGCAGTAACTCGCAAACTACACAAGAGAGATAAACCACACGAGGTAAGCTTGATGCGATGTGCTCAATCGAGGAAGTATTGATAGGGGATTAGAACTCGTGACATTCGGTGTTCGCGTTCACTTGCTCCACCAACTCAGCCACCCCCGAAGGGGTGGAGCTGTTTGTTTTTTGTTTAGAGCTGAAGTGTATATAGAGAAAATACAAAATGAAACATTTTTTTGTCTTCTTTTAAATTAAAAAAAAATTGGTCAAAGGCAAAAAAAAAAAAAAAAGTTTGGTGACGTTCATACAGCCTTTTGTTGACATTACCACGTGTTATTCTTCTAGTACATTCAAAATCTTATCATACCAAATGTTATTGCATCTTGCTTATCACATTTATTAAGGTCAACAACTACAGTTTTTGTTGTCATAATGTATACAATAGTTCAATGTTAGGCACGGAGTCAAAAATTCACTATGTTCTCAATTATCGTCCACAATTCTATTTTTTCACTATCAAAAATTAATTTCATAATTCAAAATTCTATGAGTTCTAAGCAAGAATTACATTAATTTTTCCAACTTGAGAACTCACACTTGGTGAATTAAATAATTATAGGTGAGATTTTCTTTAAATCATTCAATCGTCGAACTATAACTTAACTGTCAATTAATAGGAATAAGTAAGAATCTCAATAATTCTACTGGCCTTATCACTCATAACAAAAATGAATTAATAGATATCATGCAATTCAATAAGGTAATTCCATAATGAGGAATAAAAATAAATAAATATGCACGTTTATCCAATTATGATATATTGATATCACATATTAATTCTTCCAGAAAATAATTTCAATTATAATCGAAAAATAAAACTCACATCATTTAAGTTTTATTATACAAATTCTCAATCTCATTTTAATATTTGTTGCAATACAATTCCAACAAATAAAAAGTGACATTAGAATTCTCATATTTTGCTTATCACCAAAAATGTCCAAAATATTCACGTATTCTACTAGATTATGTTCCAGATCCATTTATAAATTTTAATAAGCATGCAGGTTTTCGAGAAGTTCCATAGCTCGTGCTTTTCTAACCTTCATTCTAATGATGCTATAAGTGTGCATAGATCCAACAATATCAATCAAATGCAAAAATTGAAAACAAATCACAATGGATCACATAACATTCACACAACTCATGAATATATATAAAAATGTGGTATTTTAAATACTTTCAGAGTATTTTCATTTAAAAAAAAAAAAAAGAAAAAGAAAAAAAGAAGAGCACCAAAAAATAACTCCCACTAGTCAAATACCACTTAATGTTTTCTTGATTTTATAAAACAATTTCAACAATGCCACGCTATCCTAAAAAAAAAAATAATAATAATAATCAATTAGTCATCCCTTCTAATTTCGACGTTCTAAATTCACCTGTGTGGTTAGATTTTACAAAATCAATTTTTAAGGATGTGATTGGAATGCCAACATATTTGGATGAGAATGAAAACAGCAAAAAAAAATATTGTTCGTCGTCTTTAATTTCATGCAAAATTTCTGAATTTTCAATAAAACTTCGAGAAGCCATGCCCTCATTTGGCCCCCATCAATTTATAATACATTTTTGTCTCTTCTTTTTAACCACACATTCTCCAATAAAATAATATTACACATAAACTAAAAAAAAATCTTTCTTTTTCAACAACACATTCTCTAAAAAAAATTAAATTCCAAAAATTATAACATCAAATAATGGGGGGCCAAACGGGGCCATAACTTCTTCATTCAAGGCCAAAATTAATGTTCTTTATATCATTGAGATTTTTTTTTGAGAAAATTTATACAACCATATTAAATGGGAAGCATGAAACATAGTGTAGAAGAAGTTATCATATGATGAAGTTTTGGATTTCATCAATTATACGCAAAAAAAAAATCAAATTTTCATCCAAAATTTGAGAGGCCATGACTTCTTCATTTCAAGGCCAAAACTAATGATCTTTACACCATTGGAAAGGTTTCAAAAAAATCTATTCAACCATATCAAAGTGAAGCATGAAACACGATGTAAAAGAAGTTATCATGTAATGAAGTTCAAGTTTTACCAATTCTCATGCAAAAATTCAGATTTTCATCCACATAACTTCTTCGTTTTAAGTCCCAAGATTTAAGTTATTTATGTGGTTAGAAAATTCATTGAAATACCTTTCTAACCATACTAATATCACTGCATGAAAATCATTGAGTAAAATACAAGAAATTTTTGAATTTTCTACAAAATTGACTATGGTCTGTTTGAGTCATATTATTTTGAAAGAATGTATTTTGAAATAGTAGATTGATGGAGAATGTGTGATTGAAAAAAGAATGAAAAGTTATTGATTTAATGAAAAATATTATTTTATTGAAGAATGTGTGGTTGAAAATGAGTAGAAGAATAAGAATGAGAATTTTAATTGTATTAAACGGGGCTAGAGTTTCAATTTTCTCCGAAATGTAATAACGAAAATTAATGAAATTTTGCAGGTAAATTCTAAAGCATATTATATACCTAATTCCAAAATGTCTTTAATTTTAGACACGTATATCAAAAGATGACATTAAAGTCCACATAAAATTTTGAAACTTTACATACAAGATTCATAATTCAATTGAATCATGTAATGTCATATTTAAGCATATATTACAGCAAGGAATTCAACCTTATGGCTATAATACCAATGTAAGAATTCAAAGAATACTTGAATATAAATTTCGAGTCAAAATGCTTGAAATGATGAATTTCAAGATTTTGAATGGTTGAATCACATTGCATCTCAAAACTCCAAAATCTAACGGCATGTTCTCTTTGTCATTTTCAAGTCGTTTTCTGTTTTCGATTTTTCAAAACAGTGAAAACGCGTTCTCTTTCATATTTTCGAAAACACGTTTTTGTTGCAAGTTTAAAATTACAAAGAAAACTCAAAACGACATATTTGTCGTTTAGGTGTTTTCAATTATAATCAAACCAAAATTTTCAAAACGCACTTTGGGTATTTTCAAAATAATTTTTCAAAATACCAAAAAGAATACATTTTCAACAATCTCAAAATGGACACTCAAAATACAAAATCCAAAATGATTTCAAAACTCAAAACACAATTAAATACAAGGAGAACATTTCCTAAGTTTTCTTGTTCTCCAATTACCTCAATCCTGATCACACTGAAATGGAATTATTATCCACAATCTAAATGCCATATTTTATGAGTTCATGTCAAATAGTGATTTTAGGGCCTTTTCAATTTTGATATATTTTCAAGTACGAAATTCCCGATTTTTTCTTGCCATTTTTTTTCATTATTTTTCTTAGCAATAACCATTAGAGGTTGTATAGGAGTTGAGGGTGGTTATAAGGAATTGTAGGTTTGAATTTCAAGTTCAAACCACTCCCTCTAACCTTTTTAATGTCTTGTGTGCCGGCGGGCGATCCACAACCCATATTTTCAACAATATTCAAATACTATAACAGCAAACCATGGCAACATGTTAAGAAAAAGATTACAAAAGAGTTGAGAAATTAACAAAATTCAACTGAAAAGATAATTTGATTTCCATACTAGTCAGATAAAAAGTAGGTGGTGACATCGCAATGTAAGCGAGGACGGATTCTTTAAACTAGAATCAGTTTCATCCATACAAGCTGATAGTCCCATCTGGTATCTTACTGCAATCTGCTATTGAGCTCCTCTTCTACTCCCCTACACTACTGTTAGAAACAGACCCAAAGGCGCCCCTTTGTAAAACCCCGGTAGGAGATGATGCAGATTGTGGGCTACTATCTCCGCCCTCTTTCATAAGGTTGAGTTCTGTGGTATTCTTGGAGTCCACTGTGCTGGTATTTGTGCTATTCAAAACCTCCCCGAGGGGTCCACCCCCGGAAGAGTCCCATGAAATAGGGATCCAATTCATTTGCCTTTGGCTTTGTTCATTAACAAGGGTACCGACTCCCAGTCCCATTTGCGTAGCTTCTAGTTCCCGAGACATTCTCAATGAAGAGGCTGCAAGGTTTTCATTTGTTGGAGACAAGGTAGCCATGAAGTCAGAGTTGACCACTGGCATAGACGTTGACAGCTGTGTCCTAACATCAGCCCATGAAAAAGCTGAGGGATTGGTCTGGTTTTTCGTCCACTCACTCATAAACTGGTGAAATGGATGCTGTGATTTGCTTTCCTTATCATCCAAATTGTTACCCATACCATAGTTTCTGCAGTTCACAAGCAAAGAACTCTCATTCATGGGGTTGAACAAAGAATTGGAGCAGTCTAATCGGAACTCTGATTGAGAAGATTCTTCATATGTATCATGCTGATCAGCAATAGAAGATTGATTTTCTTTCAGATTTGATGTTGAAGATAAAATGGATAGACTCATTGTGTGTTGATATCCCTTATCCACATGTTCCTTGTCAAGAAAATTCCTGCTACAAAAAAGAATTAAGACCAAAAGACAACGATTTCACACTTGCTGTTGGTGTGGATATTTGATACGTAGTAATGGACATGAATGGTTAGTATAATCAACAAAATTTTAACTTATTATTATTCCTTGACAATGTCAAACACTATTTAATCTGCCCGACCAAGGTTAGAACTTTGATGTGTAACATGGAACGGATGAGAGAGCTTGTACCATGCTGTTTAATCTACCTGTTAATTTGAGGGGTTGCAGACACAGAATTACTCGAACCCAGCTGGTAGTTATTGAGCTGATGGTCATGTGAGAGACCAAAACTGTTGGATGCACCGCCTCCAGCCACCACTGATGCTGATGTGGATGAAGCCACTGGTGTCAACTTGCTAGTAATAGTGGTTGTCGATCCAGAGACGGAACGGCCAGGTTGGCCTTCCACAGGCTTTCTTGAACGATGGCGGCCTCTATTCATATGCCGCTCACAATATTTTTGGTCGGCAACTGCATCTTTCGCGCACCGCCATTTCTTCCCATCAGTCCTCCGGCATCTTCCAGGCTCGGGATCAGTGTTGGAAAAACCCAAATGGAAGGCGCTGCCCCACCCCACTGTTCAGCATACGTTCAAAGGAACTAAGTGATGATAAAATGCTAAAGAATACACACGATCTTCACAAAATCATCATAAAACATATATCATCCTTTTTGAACTTGGAAGTCAGCAATTGAAACAAGTAATTACTTATTTTGAAGTAACTGAGACCTCACTGTTGAAACAATATAACTTTCTTTAACAGTTGTACTTGTAAACAACTTTAAGTTAATTTTGAAGCTTAGCCAAATCTGAAGTCGCCACTACAAAAAGAACATGTAGAAATATAACAAAAGTACAAGTGAGAAAACTCACAAGTATTGGGTCTTAGGCCAGAAAAGGTTGAGCAAGCAGCAGATTGAAGGGCTTTCCTAATGGGATTGAGAAGATAGGATGGAATGGGCACATTTGCAGTAATGTATTTGTAGATTAAGGCCTGATGTTCTAACTCCATCCATTGTGATGGAGTTATTGGCCCTCTCACTCCATGTATGCCACCACCATTCAAGCCTGAAAATAAACAAACAGCCAAATACTTAATCATCAAAATGCTCCGTGATTTAAGTTACTTATTTTGACAATTAAGTCCCAATCTTCTTAACTTTGAGCAACCAAAAAGTTATTTAAGAATTTACTTGTTTCGTTAAAGTAAACTTGCTCATAAGTAAAAAGCTTCGGGGTTAGTCGAACATGGCCCAAGAGAAACAAGAGTCAGAGCCATAGGTTTAAAAAGATTTGGCCATTTCTCCCTCATCTATCCTCTCATTCCAATAATTTCTGTACTTTATTCTCCTTCAAATGAACTTCACATTTTACATTTTTCTCCATCTCACCATTTTAATTCAAGATTTGCACTTCCCTTTTCTCAAAACCACACAAATATAGAAAAAAAAAAATAACATTTTTCCTCTTCTTCTTCTATGGGTAAGACTTGAGAAAGAACAAAGACAGACAAAAATGAAGACTACGTTATCAGAACAGCAAATGAAAACATAAATGTACAGAATGTGTAACAACGCTAATCAGAAAAAAAAATGGAAATTTTTAATGCTAACCTGGGTTTCTGCTAAAGGCACATGATGGTTGCTGATAGTAAGTTGATGTTTGGGAGTTGGGTGAAGAGAAGCTGAGCATTTGCTGGCCTTCAGAGAAATTACTGCTATTAGATCTCAGAAAGGGAATTTTCGGATGTATCAGCATTTCTTTTGGGGCAGCAGCTGAAGAATTATCATTGTTACAAGTTTTGGCCACCTTAAAATCCCTATAATAATCTGGATTTACAGTGTCAGCAGGCCTTTGCTTCTTGAGAAATCCAGATCCATGCCATTTGTTTTTGGCCTCAGTAGCATTTTCTGAAGAAAAATCATTACTAGTTTTAGTACTTGTGTCTGAACACACAAAACCATCAAAGCCCACCAACTCTAAATCCATAAAGAAAAAGACAGTCAAGCCAGTGGAGAGAATAGGCAGTAAAAATGAAGCATTGGGTCATTTACATAGACAGACCAAGAATGTCTGCGTGTGGGTGTGGGTGTGGGTGCGTGTAACGCTATGTTTGTTAAGTATAGCTGAAAGCAGAAACTACATTTGTTTTTGTTTGGTGAATTTGATGTTTGTCAAAGGAAAGAAAATAATTGGACAAGCCCAGAAGAGAGGGTGGGGGCGGGTTAGAAGGAGGTAAAGGGAGGCTACTGTCTCGCATAGTACCGTACATATATTCTACACAATGTGGGTTTGTCAAATACTAGGTTGGATAAAACTTTCGAATCGAATCGAACTCGAATCCGAATTGAATCGAGCGATTCTTCATAAGTTAAATACCCGAACGCGTATCCAAATCGAAAACCGATAGGTTTGGATCGGTTCTCGATTCTAGCGCAAGAATCAAATAACCGAATCTAAATAATTTTTTTAATTTTTTATATTGAATTAATTAAATTATTTTAATTTTTTCTAAATAAATTAGCAAATTAATTAAACAAGCCGGTCAAGTCCGATGTTTTAATATTAGTATCTAATTTGTGGTATTTGTATACGTTAAATTAATTTTATTGGACAGCTTGTTATTTATATGTTTTTAAATTGGGTTACGGTAATTTGTAAAAGTTACGAATGAACATGTCATTAGTTATATTTATATAGTGTTGCTGTAAATGTTAAAAAAATTAATTATGGTACGGAACCAAACAGAATCGAATCGAATCGAATTAAACCGAACCGAACCCGAACGGTTCCATAATTATATTTGAACCCGACGTTTCCATTTATTAAATACCCGAAATTTTTGGATCGGTTCTGAAGAAGAACAAAACCGACCCATGTCCAGCCCTATCAAATACTATGGACACATGCCTGCTTAATATTTGTTTGGAATAATTTATTTTAAAATTGTCATTTTTTAAAAATTTATTTTCAATCACACATTTTTCTAATAATATAAGTATAAATTTATATAGATTCATAATTTTTTACTATTTTTTAATTACACATTACCCAAAAGAATTTATTTTTCACTTCAAATAATCAATCCCAAACGAAAATTTAGCTCATATTTGGTATGGCATAAAATTTTGTTAAAAATTTAAGTCAAAGTCAACAATTGATTTTATTTATATTTTATTGAATTCACAACTTTTCAAGTTTCAACCACACATTTCATCATTTTTATTAAAATTTATTAGAAATCTAATTTTTAACTACACCAAACAAATGCTTAGTAGTATTAGAGAACAAAAAGAATTTGAAATCTTATAAATTCTTTGTATTTTGATAAAATGGAATATTAAAAACAATGGCACTAAGATGAATGCACAAAAAATATTAAAATAGATAACATATGAAATGCAAATATATGCTAACAAATGAGTTGTTACTACTTGAGGATTATTAAAAGAAAGTGAATTAGGCAGACAGTACATGTTTTGTTAAGAATTTGATTCAGAGTAATTATTTGGAGAGTTATTTTTGGAATTTGAAAAAAGAATGAAAGTGAAAAGAATGAAAAGGATGTAAAAGAAAAAGGAAAGAAAGAATCTTACCATAAAGATGATCTCTTCCTTATTTGGGGAGGAATCTATAAAAATCGATTTTTTTAAAAAAAAAAATGTATCGAGAGAGAATTTGATTTGATTAGATAATGTGTCATTGGTAAATAATGATCGATTTTTTTAGAAAGATGCAGAATGTATGGTCAAATATTCAATTCAATAATTGATATGGTGTAACACAATTTTATTTATTAATTAAAATGTAAAAGAGTTCGAAGATTAAGTTTTAATAACTTGTTGATCACAAAGTGTTGAAGCAGTGGAATGCAAGTAATAGATAATTTATTATTTAACTAGTCTTAGTCATAAGTAATAATAAGATTCGAAGATCTTTATCATGGTTGAACTAACACGTATTGCAAGGAGTCAGCTGGCTGCGCGAGTTTACGAAGAAAGTAGTCAATCTCACAAGCAAAAATATAGAGATTTAAAAGAATAAGTGGATGTGTTGTTAAGAAAATAAGGCATAAGATGGCCAACAATGGAAATTCACATGGATTACCATCTCAAGGTCAGTTTTGAATATCTAATGCTTGATAATGGAATTGACCGTTTGACTTGAAACCATCATAAAACCTTATATATATGAGGATCATCGTATTTTGATTGTGTTGGATGTTGCCTCGTTAGGGTTCACTAATAGATCAGTTATATACACTGTGGTAGGTATTAGACTTTATCTAATCAATGTCATAAGCATTTTAAGTAGATTCCACTCTGGATTTGTAGATTCAGAATGCTAGCTAGGGAACAAGGGCAATAGGAAATGCACATTTGCTTATATATTTTCCTTTAATTTAAGTTGGAATTCTCACCTTCAGAAGATTGTTGCCTTGTCTTCTATTGGAGCTTAATACATTGCAACAGCATGCAGTTGCAACGAAGGAAGCTATATGGTTGAAAGATTAGCTTATTGAATTATTATTTACACCTTGTTTGGTGGAGATGAAATGTGAAGTGGAAAAGTTGTGAATCCAATGAGATTTATAATTAAAATTCATTGTTGAACTAAATCGTGCTTATTCTAGTTACGACTTTGTTAACCTAAAGAAGATTATTAACAAATTCCACTCTGGATTTTTCCTTTCTAAACTTGTTATTATGTTTCTTAATAGAGGGTAAGAAGATAAATAACTATCTAGGAAGAAGACATTTCAAATTCAGCATATCCTATTTATCTTCAGGTGGCTGGCTCTATTTACAGATTCTTATTCAGGCTTTGGGTAAATATGTCTTTCTTACTAGTTACATGTGGCAGTCCTTGACAGAATGAATTCTAACTAAATTTGTTATTTGTTTACGTTTTATTCACCACATTAATTATTTCATTTTTTTCTCAACTATATTGGTTTGCATTGTTTAAGGTCGTTTATGGGATTTTTTCCAACTGAGTTCTTTGTATCTCATTTTGAGTTTGCGTGTACTTTTTTTCTTCAAAGTGCTCGCTTAGATGAATATTTCACATATAACAAACTTATTATTGATATTGTCGAAATGATGACACATGCAGTTTGGACGGCTGGATGTTGAGGCTCTAGTCTTCTACTTAAATGCTCATGTTTCCCTCGTTTATGTTAGTCACACACGTATATATGCAATTTCTCCTCCTCCTCTCTATTTTTTAGGTTGATCTTCCTCCTCCTTTCTTTACAGCAAAGGTTTGCTTTTTCTATGTGATTAATTGTAAAAGGGAATATTTCTTAAATATGTGAATAGTAAGTCGATTGTTATAAGCATATTGTGTGGAAGAAAGGTCTTATTTCTAGTGTTGATCTTGTAACAAATATTGTGTTCGTTGCTTCGATTGACTTTTTATGCCTAGTGCTAGAGCATTATCCGTTAGTGGATGCTCAATAGATGAATAGGCTTCTGGCTGGACATTTCAACACTTTTTGCATAAAAATAGCTTGTGTTCCATTACTGTTTTGCAAATTTATTCTTTGTATGGGTGCTGATTGAGATGACCTTGCACTAGCACAAGCTCCATGAATAAAATTCAGACAACAAAGATTTTACGAGATTAAATAATAAAGAAAAGAATTAAATAATAATTCAATCAGTCAAATAAAATGACTTTCAATACTAAGCTAATATACATTTTGAAAATACACCGTAAGAATCTAATTCATGTTAATTTCAAAAATCAATATTTAATTCTCTTCAAATTGTTAGCTAATATACAATTTGATTAGATGAATAAATCCTTATGCCTCGCAACCGAGATTTAAGAAGAGGCCCATGTGACAGACCACATGGTAGCCGTCCAGGAGTCTCAAAAAGGCCCACACTCCACGTCACCAAAAGCAGGCTCTTCAACCGAAGCTTCATCGCAACCAAAGTACAATGATCGAAGCGAAGGCATCTCCTGGTGCCCTCCATTTATGGATGAGTGATCCACTACTTCAGCCGAAGCCCATATGAGTAAAGTGGAAGCCTCCTATCCTGAGCATCTTTCACCGCTACTTTTCCTCGGAGATCTTCTACACACAAGATCCTATGGAAATGATTGATGTAACCTCCTACGGCAACATAATGTCAAGTCATGTTAGCCTACGATATATGTACATAGGCCTAAGTTATAGAGTGGTTGCATTATCAAACAACATTAAATGCTACAGGACATATGATGCATGATGCGACACCTATGACGGGATGCCTCAATCATTAGGATGAAGCCACATGCTTCTTCATCACCACTTCATCCAAATCACTATAAAAGCTTACAACCTACCTTCATTAAAGCTAATTGTTCACGAAAATATGTTTCGAATTTAAATCATCGCGAGTGCACGATTCGTTGACAAGTAATAAAGTGAAAATTCAAGAATTTTGAGTATCATTCCCACGAGAATTGATTTAACGTGATTTCTATTATCCCGACCTTAACCGAATCTATAAAACTCAAGATGGTTGATGATGTAAATTTTATAACCAGACTATGACTAAAATGCAATTTAAACTAATGTTACTAAGTAAATACAAAGTGAA
>CAIGRQ010005423.1:0-19947 GCA_903798375.1 Fraxinus sp. D2006-0159
GGTTTGCTTAAACTTTTGCTGCTTTCAGTGAGAGTTTGATTAGTTATCTAGTCCAATTGTTTGTTGATTTTAGATTACTTCTCATTTCGTTTAATTAAGCTAATTTGGATACTGGAAAATGTGTAAGTACTAATAGTGGAATTTTAGGCTTTTATATTTATTGAATTTGTCTTGCTTTATGTTCATATAAATATTTCATACATTTTTGGGAGCAAGAATGGGACCCTTTTCCGGGTTTTATATTGAAGATCATGGTAAGAAACTGTCACCGCACATCAAATATAGTAGCGATTTTCTGATTGATAAATATATTAACACGTTTTCAAATGTTACTATCAATGTTTTCAGTCAGTGACAATTTTGTTCCTTCACTGCCCTTTGACAGAGGGAAAAGGAAACCGAAAAAACTACTCCAGGATTTTGCAAAGATTTCCTTTATTCGGTTTCTCTTGCACTTGTTGTATTTTCTTTTAAGGTTCCAATGCTATATGCTTTTTCCCTTTTGCGTTTCCATTGCTTTTGTACACTTTATGCCAATCCCAATTTTCATTTTGTTCTTCTTTTAAGTTTATGAACTGGCAACTAGATGGTAAACTACAAACTAACCAATGTTAAGGTGTAATTGAAATTTAAAAAAACTATATTTGAAACTAATATATACACAATAATGCATTTTGAAATAACTTGAAAGTTCCTCAGCTGTCTGTAAATGTTTTCTGGCACTAGGTTACTCCTGTTAGGCTATTCCCAGCATTAAATTGGCCTTTTTTTTTTTTTGGGAAAAAGCTGATATAGTCTATTTAGTCAAAAGTTGTAGCAATGTCATATATGCATCTGTCAGTCCTTCCTGATTTCAATGGGTTAATCTTTTTTCTTCCACTAAGTCAATGCAAAGACCAAGCTGTCACCCAAGACACCAGTCATATGTAAAATCTGTTCCTTTTTCCTTTACCTTCTGAGTTTCCCATGATGAAACTTTTATGATTTAGGACGGATTGCAAGCTTTTGTGGTGTGACCATCATGTGCTATTTCTAATTCTCGACAAAAGTTTACACACAGCTAATAATGTTGTTGCAATAATTTTCTTGTGATTACTTGCCATGGAAGTACTTATTTTCCTTAATCTGTACTTGTTTCAATGATCTTTATTTGGATGTATTGCACAATCCAGTTTCTTTCTTTTGGCAAACATGCTGGGTTATGTTTAATTTGGTTATTAGCTGATCCTTACAACAGGCCATAACTGCTCTTAAGAAAGGCGCCTACTTACTCAAGTACGGAAGAAGAGGGAAACCCAAGTTTTGTCCCTTTCGACTTGCAAATGTAAGTCCCATTTCTTTCCCAAAATGATGTATTCGTGGACACTTATTGGCTCTTTTGCTTCTGCTCTAACGCTTCTTTTTTCCTCAATATAGTGTTTTAAAGTTGAGACTGAGATGATATTTGCACCCCCTTCGATCATTCTGTTTTTCACAATTGTTGTGTGAGGAATCTATGTGCAAAAGTTTGGATTTTGAATAAATTTGCAAGATACTAGTCCAGAACAGCTTATTGGGATTAGCAGCAAAATTTGTAACAATTGATGTTGGAAATCTTACCAAATCCAATACAATAGGAGTTAATAGTTACTTGAGTACTAAGGCATTGTTGCTAATTAATTTGATGGGAACTTTTTACTAAGTTTCGGTGTAAAACGATATTTTCAGATTTAGAAAACTATTATCCATGCTCTTTTTTGACCATATATAAATTCTTTTAATAGCAATTGACCGTCTCGTTTGCTAGTCTTGACTATGTGATGATTAAAAATTTAAAACATTGACTGACTGTGAGATTTTTATTTCTGTTTCTATGCGTGGGTTCATCACCTGATCTAACCCAAAAAGTACATCCCTGATTGGGGGAAGGCAGTGGTTACTGATTTTGTTGTGCCAGATACCGCAAAATATTGAGATGGATGTTGGAACACTTTTCTTGTACTTGCGTGAAGGAATTATTGTGAATTGTTGGTGCGAATTTCATGGATAATTTATTAGCAAGTCATATCTACAATACACGTATTTCTATACCTTGACATGCATTTCTTTGAATTTTTTTTTTTGTCAGCCATTTTTTATTTGCTTCTTTTCCGCTGTGATACCAAAGATTAATATAAGCCTCTTTGCTCCCATACAAAAGGTTGAGAATGCACTGAAAATCCATTCGTTGGTTGTGCTTGGTTTCAGGACGAGTCTGTTCTAATTTGGTTTTCCGATAAAGAGGAGAAACATCTTAAACTGAGCCACGTGTCCAGAATTATATCTGGACAGCGCACTGTAAGTTTCCTGCCGTGGAAGTGACTTTTCTAATTATTACTGTGCCACCATTTATCCAAGTCTCTGAGAACCTGATGGCTTGTGTACGTTGATAATTGGTGTTAAAATTATTGTGGTTCAGAACTTAATGTTAATACATCTTATACTTTGTAATGAAAATCTATTAACTAACAGATGGTATGTATCTGTTGATGGTTCAAATTTGGTGCAAGTTGGGGTTTTCTGAATTCTGATTGATGTAACTTTACATAGATTCAGAAACAAAGAGATACAGATAAGTGGTAACCAGTTTTATACTGCACCTCCATTTATCATCTCTGTTGGCTCTATTGTCAGATGAAGTTATCTACTTCCTCTGTTCTTTTTTCGTTTAATATCTGCATTCTGAAAAATGATGACATGTTCCACTCTTCATTAACCTATAGTACAATGTTAATTAGAAGAAAGCTTCCTTTGGCATTGAACTCATGTCATAGTGACTCTTGCAAACCCCATCTAGTGAAAGGAAAACTTAGGAAACCACCAGTTCAATAGAGTAACAACCTCTTTCTTGTACTGTCGAACCCATGAATCTCCACAACTATCAAGTCAACTACATGTTTCCATAAAACAAAAAGGTAAGGTATTCTAAGATGTAAGTATGTTGAGCAAGTGTTTGATTTCATTGGTGCTTGCCATAGTCACTATTTTCCATCCCCTGCCTACCATTGCTTCTTATATTAAAAAATTCTATGGTTTATCTTATCTTTTTTGTCAAATAATTTTAGAACTATTTCAATTGTATTGGTTGAGGTGTTTGAGGAGGGGGAAGGGAGGAAAAGTGCCTTAAGAAGTTTTTGGAGTTTCAGGTGTGGCTGCGATACTTTTTCCTTTCATGGTGATAATGGATATTCTGGAAGGCTGATGGTGGTTGAGGTTGGGTTATCCAAGGAAGAATAGCCTTCTGAACAAGCATGGTCCCTCTAAGAAATTGCTACATAATTGTGTTCGACACATTCACCCTTTGTGGATATTCTTGGCAATATGTCTAGCACTCCTTTGAATCCTTCTAGAGATAAATAATAGAACTGAATAACCTAGACAAGTGTTGGACACTTCCTGATTAATAGGAGACACTTCTAAATGATCAATTATGTGATCAAGTGTCAAAATGAAACACAATGTTCTTTCATATGAGATAAAAAAATAAAAAATAAAAAATAAAAAATAAAATCATGCAATGCACAAAATTTATTACTTCCTAGTAAATAAGTGATATTTTAGCAAAATTCCATTGACAAATGGTATTTCCTACACGAGTATCAAGGACGAGAAACATAAGCATACTTCGCATGGGTTAATTGCATGGTCGTTGGGTATTAGTGTGCATGCAATAGGCATTTAATCACAATGCCAACTTAAGATGTTCAGAAAAAATTAGAGGTTCCTGCCAGTGCACTCCAATAGATGATAACCAGGTCTACCTAATCTTTTCGGGGGTTGAAACATACCTCAAATTTCTTGTGTCACAGTATTTGCCTTAATCAAGCTTCTTTTATCTCTTTTTTGTATCTAAATGATTAGAACCGTGGTTAACGGATTTTAGAGGTTTTATTGTGGCGTTGAGGGGTATATGAACATCATTTTGCTGGATAATGATGATTTTATTTTGAATAATACTCGAGTTTTAAACTGACAGTAACCCTTTAAAGTGATTGAGTTTTAAACTGACTGTAACCCTCTAAAGTGATGTGAATCATCTTATGGTTTTTGCACATGAAGAAGAAATACCAAAAAGCCTTAATTCTTCAAGTCCATTCTTCTCTGCTATCTTCAAGCCCCTTTCATTGAGGCCTTGGGAAAATCATTTACATAACTTGGGAACGTAGTATTGCCATGGACCATTTTGAGCTACTGGTGGAGTTACATGGAAACTATATTACAAGTAATCTATGAAATGCCGAATGTGGTAACATTAACAGCGTATCTTCTTCTTGATAGACAACTGATTCAAGTCTGAATTGCCAAAAGCTTTGAAACATGTCTATTTCACTATAGTTCATCCTATTGTTTGCAAAAATGGCATGTGTGTGTTTTTCTTATAACAACAAACGCATTAGGCTGCTTATTGAATGCAAAGCTACCAGAATTATATCTTTTCAAGTATTTGGCTTTGCTTGGCTGAGAACTACCTGCAGTGTGAAAATTTGAAGTTGTTATATATTGGACTTGAAAATGCAGAAAATAACTGTAAGATGCGTAGAGAAGTTATACTGAAGTTCAAAATAAATCCTGCGTCATCCTGCTAACAAGTATGGGAAGGAATTTTCTGTGTTGGAAAGAATTTTGACATTACTGAACTTTTATATGCCTATTGATATCTTCCTTCAGTATTTCATGTGAGCTTTACGTTCTGATTATATGTGATTTTAATATTTTTCTTTCTCCAGCCAATTTTTCAAAGATATCCACGGCCTGAGAAGGAGTACCAGTCCTTCTCTCTGATATACAATGACAGATCACTGGATTTGGTAAAGGATTCGTTTATTATATCCAAGTCAGTTGAAAAGAATTATTGAGATCAACATTTTTACTTTTTCGTGTCTTCCATTAAGAAAAAATCGAAGTTTATGACATTGTTAGTCGTCCGAAATCTTATCCTTCAATTTGATGCCTTTTTTTTGGTAGATATGCAAGGACAAGGAAGAAGCAGAGGTATGGATTAGTGGGCTGAAGACATTAATTTCACGTGGTCATCAACGTAAATGGAGAACGGAGTCAAGGAGTGAGGGAATTTCATCGGGAGCTACTAGTCCCAGAACATACACTAGAAGAAGTTCTCCACTGCATTCTCCGTTTGGAAGTGGTGACAGCTTGCAGAAGGTGAGTTGCTTCATTTTATTTTATTTTTTTTCATGTCCAAACGTGTGATCGCCATATGCCCCTTCTTGACAAAGATTGACCTACGGTACATATATATGAGGTGCATTTTGTCCTTAATAATTTTGTTATAAATCCTATTTTACCTGCGCAGGATGGTGCAGATCAACTTCGCTTCCACAGTCCGTATGAAAGTCCTCCCAAAAATGGTTTGGACAAGGCATTTTCAGATGTGATATTATATGCAGTGCCTCCCAAGGGTTTCTTTCCTTCAGATTCTGCTAGTGGTTCCATGCATTCCTTGTCATCTGGAGGCTCAGATGGCATACCTGGTCACATGAAAGGAATGGGAATGGATGCCTTTAGAGTAAGCCTTTCGAGTGCCGTAAGCTCGTCAAGTCAAGGTTCTGGTCATGATGACGGTGATGCCCTGGGTGACGTTTTCATCTGGGGAGAATGCATTGGTGATGGTATATTGGGTGGTGGAGCACACAAGGTTGAAAGTTGCTCTGGTGTCAAAATGGATTCACTCTTGCCTAAAGCGTTAGAATCTGCAGTTGTACTAGATGTTCAGAATATAGCTTGTGGTGCGCGACATGCTGCCTTAGTGACCAAACAAGGAGAGATATTTTCTTGGGGTGAGGAGTCTGGAGGCAGGCTTGGGCATGGTGTAGATTCTGATGTCTTGCATCCGAAGCTAATTGATGCCCTCAGCAATACAAACATTGAGCTAGTTGCATGTGGTGAGTATCATACTTGTGCTGTCACTCTTTCTGGTGATTTGTACACCTGGGGTGATGGTCATTGTGGTCTTCTTGGGCATGGGAATGAAGTAAGTCACTGGGTGCCGAAAAGGGTAAATGGTCCATTGGAGGGAATACACGTTTCTTCCATTTCCTGTGGGCCCTGGCATACTGCTGTTGTCACCTCTGCTGGGCAGTTGTTTACTTTTGGAGATGGAACTTTTGGGGTTCTTGGTCATGGTGATCGGGAAAATGTTTCGAAACCTAGAGAAGTGGAGTCCCTAAAGGGGCTCCGCACTGTACGGGCAGCTTGTGGTGTTTGGCACACTGCTGCTGTTGTTGAAGTTATGGTGGGAAACTCAAGCTCTGGTAATTCTTCAGGCAAACTTTTCACATGGGGAGACGGGGATAAAGGTCGGCTTGGACATGGTGACAAGGAATCAAAACTTGTTCCAACCTGTGTTGCTGCTCTTGTTGAACCGAATTTTTGCCAGGTTGCTTGTGGACATAGCATGACAGTTGCTCTTACAACATCGGGCCGTGTATATACAATGGGCAGTCCTGTATATGGACAGCTAGGGAGCCCTCAAGCTGATGGGAAGCTGCCATCTCGTGTTGAAGGAAAACTTGCAAAGAGTTTTGTTGAAGAGATAGCTTGTGGTGCCTATCACGTTGCTGTTCTGACCTCAAGAACTGAAGTTTATACGTGGGGGAAGGGAGCTAATGGCAGATTGGGTCATGGGGATATAAATGACAGAAATTCTCCAACTCTAGTAGAAACTTTGAAAGACAAGCAAGTCAAAAGTATAGCTTGCGGTACTAATTTTACTGCAGCTATCTGCCTTCATAAGTGGGTCTCGGGGGTTGATCAGTCTATGTGTTCTGGCTGCCGTCTACCATTTAATTTCAAAAGAAAACGTCACAATTGTTATAACTGTGGACTCGTCTTTTGTCATTCATGCAGCACCAAGAAGTCTATGAGGGCTTCTATGGCACCAAATCCCAACAAGCCATATCGAGTTTGTGATAATTGTTTCAATAAATTGAAGAAAGCTATTGAGACTGACACATCATCTCAATCGTCTGTGAGTATAAGAGGAAGTATGAATCAGGGTGGTCCAAATGATCGTATAGACAAAGATAATAAGTTGGACACCAGATCTCATCCCCATCTAGTTAGATTTTCTTCAATGGAATCCTTCAAGCAAGTGGAGAACCGCTCTTCAAAGAGAAACAAAAAACTGGAATTTAACAGCAGCCGTGTATCACCCATACCCAATGGAAGTTCTCAATTGGGGCCCTTTAATATCTCTAAATCTTTCAATCCAGTATTTGGATCTTCCAAGAAATTTTTCTCAGCTTCAGTTCCTGGATCAAGAATTGTTTCTCGGGCAACATCACCTGTATCGAGACGACCTAGTCCTCCCCGTTCCACTACACCAACCCCCACTTTGGGTGGACTGACTTCACCGAAGGTTGTATTGGACGATGCTAAAAGAACAAATGATAGCCTTGGCCAAGAAGTCATTAAACTAAGGGCACAGGTACATCTTGACATGCCTACCATTTGATCATGCTGTAACTTTCTAATTGTTCAGCCTTTTTTTTACCTCCTTTTGTCTTATGTTGAAGTTTTACACTACAATGGCAATGGGGATTATTAATTTGAGGAAAAGATGAAGGTGCTTTTCAGATGATCAGCAGTTACATCATATGAAAGAAACTGTCCTTTACTGCTTGGTTATACTAGGAATAATTAATGATGTTGAAGAGAGCACGAGTCTGTTTATAATTCAGAGTATGCAAATCTGTCCCAGTGGTTATATCCT
Organism: Fraxinus sp. D2006-0159; assembly: GCA_903798375.1. NCBI lineage: Eukaryota > Viridiplantae > Streptophyta > Magnoliopsida > Lamiales > Oleaceae > Fraxinus > Fraxinus sp. D2006-0159. The sequence goes on from CAIGRQ010005423.1 coordinate 7,748, forward strand.
TTTCGACAATGGAAGAAGAGAATAGACGGGGGATTAGGCATCCACATCTTCTGTTCTGCAAATACTTCTCTCTATATGGTGCCTGTTATGAGTAATAGATGTGAAGATGCATTTTTAAATATATTTTATTACACTATATGGGGAGTTCTCGATTAGACAATTATGGTTATGAGGCTAAAGTGTGTTCACTGTGACGTTAAATTTTTGGCCATAAATACAGTCACACAGATGAATATGTTTTAATGGTCTCGTTCCACTTCTCAAAACTGAGTCTTGTTATTTGCAGTGTGCCAGTGCATGGTACATTGTCCTTGACAACCAATATTTTGCACCCCCTTTCATCTCCATCTCTCTCTTTTTTTGGTAGGGGTGGATGTAGCACTTACTATGCTTGAATAGTTTTTAGTTATTACAAATGCACACCCGTTATGCTCTAATGAAGATTTGACACCAGGTTGAAGTTGAGTTGGCACCAGTCAATACACATCTGACTGCTCTTTTTTCGTAGGTGGAGAGTCTTACTCACAAGGCTCAGTTTCAAGAGATAGAGCTAGAAAGAACTACTAAGCAGCTGAAGGAGGCAATAGCCATTGCAGGGGAAGAGACTGCCAAATGCAAAGCAGCCAAAGAAGTGATCAAGTCACTTACTGTACAAGTAAGACCAGGATAGAACCTCATTAATTATATAATTGTCCAGTTTGTTTGCACGTATCATAGAATAGAAATCATGCATTATTTCCTGAACAGAATTGGAGATTATTTCAATTTGTTTTCAAGAACATTAGAGACAACTGCATATCAAAAAAAAATTCCTGTTCCATATGTCCTTGTCAGTTGCTGCTGTATGTTATATTTTTGTAATTGACAATGTCTATATGAAATCCCACTTGAGAAAGATTTGGGATGCATCGAACTCATCCATGGAGATGTAGAAAGATTGATTTTACTAAAAGCTGCTATAGGCAGGCTTTCCTTGAAAGTGGTTTTGATACACATCATAGATGAAAAATTGCTTTTGACAACTAATGTCCTACATTGGAGTTTTGATGACATATAATGTTACTTGACCTTGTTTTTATAGGACTACTTTTACATAATAGTCAATCCAAGAAAACACACGTATTCTCCCAATTTCTTATTTTTCATTGGAAATTAATTTGATGAGGTTTATGCTTGATTTTGATTAATCCCTTTTGGTTTGTAGAAAACTGGATATGTGCTCCTATTTGAGTTTATTATACACTTCCTATTGGATGGCTTCATTTGTTGAAACAATTTCTTGTCTATATGTGTATAGCTGAAGGAAATGGCTGAAAGGCTTCCTGTGGGTTCTGCTCGCAACACCAAATCTCCTCCCTTTACTTCTCTTGGCCCCACTCCTGTATCCAACGACGTTTCAAGTGCCTCTCTCATCCGTTTGAATGGTCAAATAACTGCCCAGGAACTGGAATCAAATGAAGCAAGCAACCAGTTGCTTTCTAATGGACCGAGCATTGCAAGTAATCACAGCTTTGGTCACAACAGACAAGGTCACCTAGAAGCAATGGCAAGAAATGGAAACAAAACAAAAGAAAGTGATTCTCGCATTGAGAATGAATGGGTTGAGCAAGACGAACCTGGTGTTTATATCACGCTTACCTCCTTACCTGGAGGTCGCAAGGATCTTAAGCGAGTTCGTTTCAGGTATGTAGCATTGAACTCTGTTCTGTCTTTGTTTTGGGCATATCATCTTATGAACCTTGCTTTATACTTGCTGGATTGGATAAGTTCGTATAATGACATAATGATTGCATAAAACTGAACTAGTTTTTCATACTCTCGCCCTCGTAGTGAACATTAAGGTTGGACCAAGTTTACATTCATGGTATTGATATCTGAGAATATAACGGTGGGATCTGTTTGTGCCTAGTTATGATCATGGTATTAATATCTTTAATTATAATTAATGGTCATAGTTACATTTCTCCAGTGTAAAGTCACGAAGTATGGCAGGGAAATGTGATTAAAAATCATTAAGCTTGTTATGAGTTTGTCACCTCAATAGACAGTTTGACAGGGCTCCATACATAATACATTGTTTCTCCTTGCCTTGGTTAGACTGTGTAATAATGAAAAGGGGAGAGGGTGGCTCATTATTTTGCCTGAAGAAAATAAAATCGCAGAAATGATTTTTATATTTGAAAAAAGCATGTTTATTATGGTGAAATGCAGTCGGAAGCGGTTTAGTGAAAAACAAGCAGAACAATGGTGGGCAGAGAACCGGGCAAGAGTATATGAACAGTACAACGTACGGATGGTTGACAATTCAAGTGTTGGCGTAGGAAGTGAGGACCTAGCTCATTGACATACGGTTTCTTTTCTCTGTTTCATGTTCTATTTTTCTGCCTCAGTCACAGGGAAGATCATACGGGACGCCTAGTTTTAGCATTCACCTTTCCGGGGTTGCCAATTGAAGCGAGAGGAGTAGAGGTTTGTTCGTGGATTTTTCTAACTATTTTTTTCCTTTTCTTTATATTTTACCCCCAATTATTCTTGTAGTTTGATCACGCATTTTCATTTTTTTTCCCTGGATGCGCCTTGTGTGTGGTGGTTGAGGACGAGAAATGTAAATTCTTAGTAGGTTGCTGGCTCTTGTTGCAAGCAGCTTTCGTGTAAATTTCATAAGCAAAATGCATTTTCAGTTATTAATGCTTTTGAGTTCCTCATGATCACTGTTTTTCGTGCTCTAATTTGATGTCTTGCTCTCGTTTTAGCATACCGATTCTCATTTTCTTCGTTGAATAAGACACAAGCCACTGAATTTCATGAATATATTTGTTAGAGAACCATGACAAATGCTTCATAAATTTTGGTCCTTGTGATGGTGTAACGTGCTTTGGGTACAATGTTTTGATTCTATTGCGAGAAATTGTGTGTTAAATTATTTATTTCGGCAAACAAGTTTTTCAAAATTACTTAATTACAAACAAAAATTGCGTTTCCATAAATCAAGTTTTAAGCATAGCCAAATATGCTCCACGTGTAAGATTTCTGAGGACATTGTTAGGTGAACGTATTGTTTTTATCTAGATTTCTTCATCTTACCGCTAACTTAACTAATACAATTTTCTTTGATGTTTTCAAGTAAACATATTATTTGTCAAATTTATTACATGTAGAATTAGGATATATGGAAGGACAAAATAAGGATTCGAGACGTGTAAACAAGATTTCGAAAGTCAATTTGGGATTGCGTATAGAACATCCCTCTATTTTTACATGATTCAAAATGAGTGTAACCATTCATAGAGAAAGAGAAATGAAGGACGAGTTGGTTTGAGGATTCATGGGTCAAAGGAAAGAGAATATCTCGTATGAGGTGAGAGTGTATACTCTTGAATTAAGGGAACACAAAATATATTATTTGTCAAAAGTCGTGTTGACTCCCTCAAAAAGAATCATAATGTTTGAAGTACTTTTTGTTCTATAAATTTGGACATCTCAAGTTAAGATAGACTTGTGCATTTGATGTCATCTAAAGGAGATTTGTGGGGATTGGAGTGTGTATGTTATGTTTAAAGGCACAATTCTTTCAACAAAGCATGCTCATAACGATTCTCTTGTTCAACAAGTAGTTAGCATAAATAGTTGAATCGATGAGAATGTTTGGTTAAGCTTAAAATAGAAGTTATGATTTAAGTAATATTTTAATCCCAAATACATTTAAATAAATTATTTTACTATTGCTTTTTAAGCAAAAATGGTACTCTATTGTAATTTATTTATTACTAACTTTTGCGAATATAAAAATATTTAACTTTTAGTATTACTTAAAAGTATGAATTGTTCTATCATTCATGGGTTAAATTCGCTGGTGGCCACCCAACTTCATACTTGGTGTCACCAAGCAATCTAACTTGATTTTGTTTCACCATGGTCACTCAACTTTATATTTAATATCACAATGACCACCTAATTTGATTTTATTTCATCAAGATCATTCAATTTCATATAACATTTCACTATAGCTGCCCAATTTCATATAACATTTTCTCATGGCCACTCAACTTGTTTTACCATTTTCATTAATTTTAAAAGGGGTAAAACGACAACTTTGCACTATATATAGAAAATAAATTTTAAAAAAATTAAAATAAAATCTTATTTAAAAAAAACAAACTTAAAACGTTTATTTTAAAATATTTTTTTATTTTATTTTTTTAAAGAACATTTTTTAAAATAAAATTTTATTTTAAAAACTTTTTTTAAATAATTTTTTATTTTATTTATTTTTCTAATTTTTTTTAAAAAATAAGTTTTTATTTTATTTTATTGTTTTAAGTAACATTTTTGAAATAAGTTTTTTTTTTTTAACATAAGTTTTTATTTCAAATATTTTTTAAAAATTTATTTTATATACATAATGTAAAGTTATCGTTTTACTCTTTTTAAAATTAATGAAAATGGTGAAAAAAAGTTGAGTAGCCATGGTAAAATATTATATGAAGTTGGGTGGCCATAGTGAAATATTTTATGAAATTGAATAGTTTTGGTGAAATACAATCAAATTGAGTGGTCATGATGATACTAAATATAAAGTTAAGTGATCATGATGAAACAAAATCAAATTGAATGATCGTGGTGATACAAGTATGGAGTTGATTGGCCACATGTGAATTTAACCCATCATTCCCTCTTAAAAATTTAAAGCCCTAAAAAACAAAAAAAATAAAAATCTTACTACTTGTACTGTTGAACAAATTACTCCAGCACCCAAATTTTGTGTGAGATATACAGAGGGGAGAGAGATGGCAAGGGATAGTTGTCTAGCACGAGTGACGGCGGGGGTTGCCCTCGGCGGTGGTATCGGCGGCGCTGTCGGTAATTTCATTTTCTTTCTCTCACTGAAAATATGCACGTTTAAGATTTTATTTTGTTTAATATAATCTCCCAGGAATGAATTAGGGCTTAACCCCAACATTTTCTACTAAGAAGCATGCATTTTTTTTTTTCTTAAATTTTATTTACTGTTTTCAGATATACGTCTAGATCGAAATTTTATCAAGAAGAAGTTCGTTAACTATTCGCTTAGAAACTTGATGTTAGATATGAATTAGTTTCTGTAATTTGACGTTTATGGCTCGCAGTTGTATTGGACGCCTGCTATATTATGGTTATTTGAAGTTATTATAATTAAGAGTCAATCTGATTTGGTATATGTCTTCAGGCGCTGTTTACGGAACTTATGAAGCTATTAGATACAAGGTAAAGCTATTGCTTCCTAATGCTTTAGATTCCAGGTTTGGATTGGTGGTATATCTGTTTATAATGGTTTATGTATGTCGATTTCTCTCCTTGCTTGCATGGTTTTGTCCTGTTAACTAGTAGTTTAATGCATATGTTCTAAATAATTACTAATAACTTTTGCTTGAACACTCCTAATATATACGAGCATAAAGGATATGGTATAATCTAGTTGTCAAAATATATTAGAAGAATCAATAGGTAACTGCAACTTGACTCACCATGTAATTTAATAGGAATTGTGGAAGAAACCTTGGTAGCGATTTCAGTAGATCTTGCTTGTTTGAAGATTTTTTGTAGGGTTTCCAGATTTTGACTGTCTTATCTTCCTCTTGGTATTGAGATAATTTTATGAGCATTCTGTTGTCTTTTTAGGAATGCAAATTTTAAAAATGAACGAATGGTAGAAATTAAATATAGTCAACATACCAAAAAATTCTGATAGTTTCTAAAAAAAAATTGCCCCTGCATAGGTGTCACAGGGCACTTCAACATGCTTGTCATTACAGACATCAACTTCAAAGTTTCAATTCTTCAAACTTCATTATTGGCAAAATATTTTTAGCCAATTAGAGTCACCATGAATGATGAATCATTGCATCATCTTCTCCTGAGGTCCGTTATTTTATCCGTCGTCATGCATTGAATAATGCATACCAAGCATAAATACCGGAGTAAGACCATCTTTTTAGTTCTTTCACACCATTTCTTAATTAGAATATATATCTTGTAGGTGAGAGATCTTAATTATATCTGTACTGTGCTTTACTCAGCAAGGTACAAGTTCATTTTCATATCATATGACCCAGTTTCAATAGCCTTGGATTGATGAGAATCACGAGATCCATTATACTTACAAGTTTCCATGTCCATCTTACCGTCATCATTTCTTCCACAAAGCACTCTTGTGGACAACTTAAATGCTGAGGTTTCTACAAGAATTGGATAACACTTCGTATTGAGCAAGTGCTCTTGTTAGATCTTTCCTCTGCAACATAGTTTCTATACTGACCAGGCTTTTGGGTTTGGGTTCTTGCAAGTTCCTCAATGTCAATAAATTTACAAGAAATTGCATAAGGGAAATGGCCGTTTTTGTTATAGATAGTTAAACACACATATTGACATGGTGCTTTGTTTCGTGCTTGTGGTAAAGTCAAGCCAGCAAATGGAGTTCACATTTTTTAATATTACTTTTAAATAATTTTGAATCCCAATTTTATTTGAACGGTTATAAAGCTCAAAAGTTACATATGTTTTAATCTCAAGTTACCACGTTTGAGAAACCAACATTCTGCTGCTTTCCTTTACCCATTATAGTACTTGTTAGTTTCACATATAGCTATTTAGGTACATTGGCCATCTTGGAGTTTGCATTGTTGTTGTAGATTTGGGTTTGATGCATTTGAATTTTTGAAGCATGTTTGGCGAAGTCTAAAAAGTTTACTTAAAAGTAAAATTCGTGAGTTTTGAATCTTATTTGACATTAACGTAAAAGCTTTGTGTTTAAGGCAATCGTCTGGGCAATGTTACGGCCTAATTTTGTGCGGGTCTTTAAACTTTTCATTGAGGACTTTTTTTGCAATGTTATGATTTTTTGCCATGGGAAGTCCAGCCAAGCCCCTTTCCTAAAGTTAAATTTTTATTATGTTTCGCTATGAACTGTCCACCCTGGTGTGATTAAAAAATGGGTAAGAGTTACTTTATAAAAAAGAGCTTGTTTTTACTTAATAGTTAATTAAATGCAACTTCGTTTTGTGAAACTTAACCAAACATGCTCTATTACTTGCAGAAATAATTGCGACAGTTGTGCCAGTAGAACCTTTGTTGCATGTTTGCGTTCTAGCTCAAGAAAATTAGAGGGACTTCATTATTTTGGACTAGTAAATCTCCAGCCACTTTGGTCCATCTTATTATGTGTCGCTCAGGTTACTGTTATTGGGTTTTTGTACACTGGTTGAGGCCTTTTTCCTTCAGTGATGCTTCAATCATTTGATGTTTTGTCTACTTGGTTAATGGATTTTTAAACTTTTAAGAATTGGTAGAAATGGAATATTTCATTAGTTCGTTGCATTGCAGTGCAATAATCATTTCTCATTGCAACTTGTAAGAACTAGCATTGCATCTTGGTCTAGCTCTGGAAATGGAGAAAAGAGATTTAGCATAAAAAAGAAGGCAAACAGAAATGGAAGAGAAATAAGAGTGTAGAGTAAATAAGTTGATGAAATGATCTCTGTAGCATATAATTTGCAACATCATTTCATTTATGGTTGTTGTGGCATAACTTGGTTTGGCCACTATTTACTTTCATTTGTCCCTAGCAATCTTTTGCTGAATATTTTGTTGCTACCTACTAGCTCTGCAACTTTATGTGTAATATCCTTTTAAGTAAGTAGTTGATTTCTATTGAAATTGTTATTAGCCTCCGTTTGAGAAGAATTTTATAAACGGTTTAATTTGTAAATAGATAGAAATAAGTGGTGGATAAGTAGAAAGTACTTGTAGGCCATTAGAATGTGTGGTTAAAAATGAAATTTCACCATTTATAAATTTTGCCTAACGGATGCTTAAGATATATCAGCACTAGTTGTTTGTATTAATTTCCTTGAAAAGAAAAAAAAATGTGGAATATAGTCAGGTAGTGTATCGCATGAGTTGGAAATTTACAAAACGCGCTCTACCCTATGTGCAAAGCATACTTCATCACATCCTGCATACATATGTTTTGCAAGCATTGACAGTTATCAACATATTCCCAATCTTCTGATCATCCACTCACTCGATGTTTTACTCTAGATTATTCCACTTTGACAGAAAGTTTTTCTTGTGAAAATACAGGTTCCAGGCCTTATGAAAATAAGATATATTGGGCAAACGACCCTCGGAAGTGCTGCCGTATTTGGTCTTTTCTTGGGAGCTGGAAGCTTGATACACTGTGGGAAATCTTATTAAATCCATAATTTGTTTTCAGTTTATTAATTAGTTAACTTTGTGCTGCATTTTAAAAAAAATTGATGCAAACGATGTGTACAGATGTTGTGCAAATGGTATTGAGCATGCATTGTGGGAATTAACCAGATATATTGAAAACCACTTCTTTGTGCTTTAACTGTGGTCTGGTTGATAGCTGGACAAGTTTGGCCATCATTTATTTACAAAATTTGAGCACGTCAGATTTTTAATTTAAAATGTATTGATAAAATTGACTCTGGGTGATAAGTTTTGGATAGTTGATTTAACAGTTTTAATATTATTTTTGTCAATTATAGCTGGGGAAAAAGGCCAATTAGAAACTTCCTGAGAATATTGTAATAGTCGTGAGGTCCTGATGTGTGGCAAGATGGGCTAGGTCAAGCCTTACCAACCTCAACCTAAGCATAATAGGGTATTTCAGTATTATTAATATTATTTTAAGACCAATTTAATTATTTGAATAAGACGGTTAATAATTTTTCCTTCTCTCAGTTAATTTACCTTTAGAGAATAAAAGATATTGGAGTTAAAAAGGCACGTTTTTTTTTTGGAGTCGGATCCTTTCTATATGTATATAATGATAGAAAGTCCTTATATTTATCCGAGGTCGAAAAATATACTAGACTTTTTCCCTTATGACTTATTAATTTTTTTTTTATGTCATATAAAAATTGTATTATATAGTATCATACCGATTGTATTAAAACAATACAATACATTATTGTGATATGACATAATATACGTGTGTTGAAATCATTAATGATCCTTGCACCTAATAGGAAAAGATTATGCAGCTTGTGTCTACATATCATATGTCCAATTAAATGAATCATAATTTTTCGTATTTAATTGAATCTATAATTTAATGTTATAAGTTTTGTCATCTAGATTGATACTAAATATCATTACTCTGTACTGAAATCCTGTACACTATGATAAGGAAATAATTATGCAAATCATTAGGCTGATATAGGATAAATGCAATAAAGAAATATGGTTGTATAGAAAAGTCCATAAAAATATTTCAATTATTTACTTTTGACGAACATGACTGTGGTGGCCTTTGTTAGGGTCAATAACTAGTAGGTTTTTAGATCAATTTGTACTTTGCTTTATATTTTTATTATGTACAAAAAAAAAAAAAAAAAAATTTGCTATAACACGGATACATGTTATGTCAAGTAAACAATAGAAGGCCAAATAATTTATTAATTTATATAATAATAGAGAAAAAAAACTCTATGATGACAAGGTCTCAATTTTGTTTTTAATTTATTACTATTATATTTCTAAAATTAAACATAATGTATCAATTAGTTAACTATTAGATCAAGAAGAGGAAATTATTATGCAGTGCAATAATAAAAAATGGGTCCCATTGATTTTATTTTTTAAATTATTTTCAATAAACAAATGACGAGGGTATTTGACACCAATTTTTTGGAGAATAGAATTTTTGGAATAGTGATTGATGGGAGAATGTGTGGTGGAAAAGTTATGAAAAGTTTTAGATTTGTGTGTAATATTATTTTATTGGGAGAATGTATTGTTTAAATGAAGAAGGAAAAAAAAAAAAGAATGAGATGAGAATGAGCGCCAAACAGGGGCGAAAACCTCATCGATTTTGCATGAAATGGGAATGATTAGGTAAATAGGCTGATGATTAGAAGATTCCCATGAAGAGAAGAAGAAAAAAGAAAAAGAAAAAAAAAAAGAGAGAGAGATTTTAGCAAAATCCGAATCATGGGTTTTCCCAAGACAATATGAAAGGCTTTGTCAAAGAGTGTTCATAGGTTCGCATTGAAATCTCCGATATTGTTCCATATCACGTAGTTTCCTTGTTTCCTTTGATAATGGATTAGCCGATTTAATTTGTTGCGTATGATTTAACTTTTGATGTTAGGTATTCGAGTTTCAAAGTTCTGGAGATGGGCAAATAGTCATCGACATCCATATGAATTTTCTTATCGACTCCCAAACAAGAATGGACCAATGAGAAAGTGGAAGTGTCAATAACTGGCTTTGCTGCAGACATTATGTAAGGTAAATGATCTTGTCAATTATGTTTGTTTATTTTCACTTGGTCTAAAATTTGCACATTGGAAATTTGATTGCAAATTTTCAAGATTGTATCAGAATGAATTGAAAATCTCAACAAGACAAACAAAAAAAAACAAATTATTGGTCAAAGAAAATACATTGTCCCAAAAATTACGAAGTCTCCAAGAATTTTCTAACAAAAATCTACATTGTAAAATACATACAAAATGAATTAATCACAGAAAAAATAAGAAGTTAAAATGCATTCATCTCCAAAGTATAACATCTTTTAGTAGTCATCAATTTCCTCACAGCCTCCTCAACCACCCTATCTTCTCCTACCCCTTCAAATGCATCCGCCACCAAATCACCGTCACTCTTCCTCTTCACCGCCTCTCCACCACCACCGACCGCCCTTATCACCACCAGTGTCGCCCCCTCCATTGTCCGGCCAGAATCCGGCAAATCCAACTTTTCCAAATACCACATTTTCATCCTCAAAGCTGGTAATTTAGTCCTATTTTCCAAGGAGGAGTCCTTTGAATTCAATTGCCTCAACTCTTCAATTTGCCCCTTGTTCATGCAAAGTTTCCCCTGATCACTTTCATCCGTAACAACAATTTTGTCAATCAATTTGTGCTCTTTGACAATTTCTTGTATCAAATAATGCCTGGCTGATGCCACAATCAGACATGAAATCGTCCATACAATTCTCAGCTTCAGCTCATCATCTGCAATCACTTCTGATTCACGCGAATTTTCTTCGTTTTCACGTAATTTTTCTTCATTTTCTCGTTTGTCGATACAAGATTTGGCTCCTAACATCACGCAGCTGTGTAGCTGGCTACTAAATTCTGCCTTCCATTTCAGCATCGAATTAAATTCCTTCCCAGATTTCGAACCTTTTTTTTGGCATGGCAGTCTCAGATTTAGAGCTCGAATTTCTTCAAAAGGCTTCAAAATTTCATTCGGGACATGATAAGAACAATTATCATAATCATTATCCTCTTTTTTCGACTTGAATTTGACCATTTGAGAAATAAAGAAAAAGGGTTTCATCAGGGCTTTAAGAAAATGATTCTTGAAGAAATTTTGAGGGGTTTCAGAATCTTTTACCAGCGATTTCATTCTGGGAATATGAAGAAAAACTTCTTCAACTCGTGGGATTATAGAGTAAAACCTCTTACACACAGAGATGGATAAACACAGAGATTTTGCATCATGTAGTTTGTCGAAAACTGAAAGCACAATTTCATCAGGCAATCGATCAAAGAGATTATCAGAATCCAGATTTTCTTGAGTGGGATTCATAATTTTCTGAATTTTGGATGTAAAAACAAAATGAAATTTAGAACAGACTGTGGGATTTGAAATTATTTATAGAAAGAAACTTTATCATAAGAGGATGAAGATGGTTCCAGAGAGAGAAATAGAGGGGCTGGCTGACGCGGTGGTGCACACGTTTTGGACAAGGCGGCGTGATTGACTTCGCAAAACCAATGAAGATTTTGTAGGTTTTAGGAATGTCGGCTGGGTTTCAGACTTTCGGTTTGTCTTTTCTTATCCTATAAAGAGTAATTTGACTTTATATTTAATCAAGGGATAATTGCAGCAACGGTCTCAAATCTTTTCAATTTTTGCACACTTTATTCTAACCTTTGTTTTGTGCCGATGGTGGTCCCAAACCTTTCAAAAATATGCGCCGGAGGTCCATCTGGATGGATTCCATCCAGTTGACCGTTAGTCAACCAAGAATAGTAGGCATTGACCCAATTAGAAGGGGTAAGATGGTCACTTGACAATTTTTTCACTAAATAAATAAACAAAAATAAAAAAACAAAAACCACTCTCTCTCCCCCCACCCCACCCTTCTTCTTCTCTCTTGGGGTTCTCTTTAAAATGACCTA
>CAIGRQ010005431.1:0-11413 GCA_903798375.1 Fraxinus sp. D2006-0159
TAAACCAATAAATTCCGTTAGATAGGCACTTTTTATATATAGAGAGATTTCTACTCCAATTGAAGCACAAAAATCACATTTCAAAATGAAAAAAAATTGAAGGAAAAATTACGTTTTTATTGTACCAATTTGTAACAAAGAAAGATGAAGTAGTGTGAAATAAACTTGAATGGTAGAAGAAACACAAGAAATTGAGGTGAAGAAGTAGACGTTAGAGGAAATGATTTCACAGTGAAATCAAAGAAGAGGGGAGTGAAATGAGAGAAACTGGGTGAATATTTTACTATTAATTAAAGGATAATTTTATCATTTGATCAACTAAAATATCTAGAAATTATTATTATTATTTTTAACGTTGGTAAAGGCCATTTCCCCAAACACAATCCAACCCACCTATTTGGCCAAATTTCCCAAACATATACGTCCGGTCCACACACTTCTCTCCGACCACACAGCACAGAGAAACCTCAATCGCTCCGAAATGGGAAGGTGGTTAACAGTCTCATCATCAACAGTGGCTCCCTTAAGATTTTCTCAAAAATTCCCCTTTGTTATTGCTTGTAAGCACCCAAAAGTCTCACTTCCAACGAGTTCCAATGCAAATTCACTGCCTTGTATCGGTTCCAATTATGGGTTTTGTAGGACGCTGCCCTTTAGTTTTAGAGCCACTAGAATACTGTGCACAAAGGCTGTTTTATCAGCGGTTCCCAATCAGAGTCAATTCTCTAAAGTTGGCGCAGAATCCACAGGGCCCATTCCTTCGGAGCAGCTTCTTCAGGTGGCTGAAACTGCCGCCGAGACTGGTGCTCAGGTTTGCAGCTTACCCTAAGACTAGAGTATTTCACATATTGGAGTAAGACTTGCACATATTTGAGTAAGTCACTTGAGAATTTTGGGTCATAACAATTTATCAGACGAGCTTTTTAAAGATGATAAAAATATAAAATAATATTACAAAAATACTAAAAATGACTGTAGTTTATAAGTTACACTTTTTCTTTGTGATTTTTCGTACTTTGATATTGTACAATAACTTTATTATTAATCTTCAAAAATTATCTCATTCAAGAAATTGGATTTCTATGCTAGGATGCTTTGCCTTTCTGTCTTGTGGAACCTCATTGAAAAAAAGAACAACGAATTTTTATGCTAGAATGTATCGTCTTTTTGTCTTAAAAAAAAAAAAAAAAAAAAACTTCTGCCAACTCATAGATGCATCCCATCGAAGCTGGAAAGATAAAACTTTGATCAGTCGTATTGCAAGTGCCTATTACACTTATCTTTAGCATACTAATTCAACAAATAGGCAAACTTTAGCATACTAATTCAACAAACTTTGGTCCATCCCACCATTGCATTCCAAATATGGGGCTCTCAAAATAAATATAATAATAAAAAAAAAGGAATGGGCTAGAGCGCACTGGACCATATGGGGCTCCTCCCATACTTGGGTGTTCTTTGTATCCGGGTATTTTTCTCTTCGAGCTATCTGAGCAATCTAGATGCATCTGCAATGTACCACCTTAAACTATATCTAGTGAAAGAAACATTAAGAGTAGTATTTGTTGAAATAGAATGAGTATCTTGTTTAAGTTTAAAAAATGTTTTGATTAATAGTGGTTCAGAGCTATGTTACCTTTGATCTATTTGGAAGTTTTAAGGCCAAAAACTTGATAGAAGTGTATGCTGCAGGGTCTAGTATTTGATTTATAGTTTTCTTCTAAACAAATGAAACTACAAGAAATAAGGCTCTTGAATGACCAAGGAATGCAACTTGAATTGGACACAACACACCAACAGTGTGTGTTTGGTGGTGCTTAATATAGATTTTCCTTGATTCTTCAAGGAACTCGATGGTAGGACGTCGGTGGTGGCACCATATCTATCAAAGGTAGTACCTTTCTGGTAGGTGATCATGTTATCAATCTATCTAGGGGATATCTACAAGCCTGGAAAGTTGTGAGTTCTGTCCAATTACGAGTCAAATTAACACGTCATATGACTGGCATTTCCAAAGGAAAGTCAACCCCATATTCATTTCCCACAACATTACTTGTTAAACACAAGCCTTTACGGTGGGGAGTCCACCAAATATGTCTAGATCATCTTACTGATGAATAGAACCCAACTTCTCCTGAAAGATTAAGCTATTGGGTTTTGAGCCCATGTATATACTGCATGCCATCCTAATTTATTTATTCCTTTAGTACGAGGCACTAACAGCCTATTCCTTAGTTCATAGAGAAACACCCAGCAAAATACATTTATATGAACATGTCTGTTGATGTTGTTGTACGCTTGTCTATTTTGTCTATTCTTAAATGAAGAAGCCAACTAAGAACATAAATCACAACTAACTTACTGCCTAGTCAACTGATTAAGAACCAGCATCTTCTTGGGCATGAAAATTTGGAGTCAATTTACTGCTGTAACTTTCGCTGCATGCATCCTAGCCAATGGAGAGGCTGATTGTTTTTCAACAATTTTATATTTGGTTAAATTGTTTTTGACCGTGATACAGATACAAAAGGTAATGGACAGGCCACTTAAATGAATGTAAAATTTGGATTTGAATTCCGACTTTCTTAATTTTAGGGTTTAGTTATGTAATGTTCATACTTTGAATTTACTTTGGATTAAGTTTATTTTTTTATTTTTTTATGCAATATACTTTTCACATGATATTTTTTCATTTTTGATATTTGCAGATCCTTATTTCCTTTCACGTTGTAATTTTATATTTCATTCAGGTTGTGATGGATGCAGTGAATAAGCCTCGAAATATTGTCTATAAGGAAGGACAAACTGATCTGGTCACAGAGTAATTACCATAAATCTTGTCATTGTTGTCATTTTTTTAGACTGCCATTGAGACACTACCTTTAAATTGCACTCCGTCAGTATAAACATATTTACGTTTTTCTTTATTGATCCCAGTTTTGAAGTCAACTAATTTTGTTCTGTTAAATCTTTCTTGTTGTTTTCACAGTGACTATTTATGGCTTATTCGTATTTTTTTATCAATATTGAATTATTGCAGCACAGATAGAATGAGCGAGTCTGCTATTCTGGATGTCGTCCGAAAGAACTTCCAAGATCACCTCATTCTCGGGGAGGAGGGAGGAATCATTGGGGACACATCTTCTGACTATCTTTGGTGCATTGATCCCTTAGGTTTGGGTCAAAAAAACCTTTTGCTTGTCTGGGAGACCATGTCTATGATATGTCTATTAATTTCTTAGGTCCTGGAGGAAATTTGATGTGGAGCTTTAAATGAACTATGAAACTGATTAGTGGCATTACTTAAGAAAACTCAAAACAGTAATGGCTTGTAGTAACCCAGCAAATATTTTCATTAAAATTATCTAGTTTTGACTAAAATTCAAATACTTGGAAACCATGCTTGTATCTGTAAAGGAGCTTAACGTTGCATCAAGAAATTGTCTTCCAATTGGCATTAACCTCTTGTTGAACCAGGCTATAGCATTGAAAAGTGACGATTTAATGGTAATTGTTTGACTGAATAGGATTAGCAATCACAGGAGTTATTGTCGTATCACCCAATCTTTATGAATTAAGGAGTTGGTGTTAACTTGTATTGGCGAAAAGGCTGCTACATTTTACCTATATAGGATCAGACATAGCTTGTTCTTTAAGGGGCTATAAGATTCAATATTTTCTCTCTTGTTGATGCTATGTTGTTGCCTACACTATCAGGATGCATATATACACATGAATTGTGGTTGTCTGCATGTTTCTTTACATTGCAACAGCTTCTTCTTGATCTATAAGATTTGAGCATGGTTTCCTTATTTATATCAATGCAGATGGGACCACAAACTTTGCACATTGTTATCCTAGCTTTGCTGTCTCCGTGGGTGTGCTTTTCAGAGGAAAACCAGCTGCTGCTACTGTGGTAACTGATGAATCATTAAAATGGTGACCTTTTCAGAATTTCATGTTTCTAGGCTCTAGCCATTTTCTTATTAGCCCCAGTAAACGTCTCCTGTGTTTTTCGCAAGTCATATTATT
Source organism: Fraxinus sp. D2006-0159 (assembly GCA_903798375.1). Taxonomy (NCBI): domain Eukaryota; kingdom Viridiplantae; phylum Streptophyta; class Magnoliopsida; order Lamiales; family Oleaceae; genus Fraxinus; species Fraxinus sp. D2006-0159. The sequence continues at coordinate 4,033 of CAIGRQ010005431.1, forward strand.
GTGAATTTTTTCTAGTCTAAATGTTTAAAACTGCAAGTAGGAGATTAAAAAAGTCATTGTAATAAACTTATTTGTTTGAACACAACTTCATTTTTGAGAACATTGTAGGGACAATATTGTCATCTTGATATTTGTTCTCATGTGTGTTTCTTTACCATGAACATGAGGTTGACAATGTCTCGTGCATCTGTAGGTAGAGTTTGTCGGTGGCCCTAAGTGTTGGAATACTCGCACTTTTTCTGCAGCTGCAGGTAGGAGGCCTCTATTCTCAGGACTACTATAATTGTTATTTAGCTGTGTCTTTGATATACATCACTTCATAATATTCCAGGCAAAGGTGCAACTTGTAATGGTGAAAAGATTCACGTGAGTCAAACGGATAAGGTGAGTCATCATGTAATATGATTATAGAATGGCTTACTTTGAGTGGATGTTTTCTCCTTAACTCTTATTATTTTACTCGGTTCTTAAATATTAGTGCTTCATTATACATGAATTGTCATTTTGGAGTTTGTACTAATGGTGAGGAATAGTCTGCCCATTGGATTTTGGAACGGCAGCAACACTGGCGCGAGGCCTGACGAGGGTGGGTGAGGGGCTGGCATCACTGTTCTGTCTCTGGAGATGGGTGGGTCTGGAGGTTCAGGCGGAAGATGGTTGAGTGGCTGTGCGTGTCTCCCATAAGAGAGAAGGGAGAGAGAAAATTTAGAGATTAAGGCCCGTTTGAGCCACATTTTTTCCTCATTAAAATGAAAAATATGACCGTTATCTATCGCATCAACATTTAAATTCAAATTTTTTATCTCGTGTGTGCCCAATAACGACTATATTTTTCATTCTCATTTTCAAAAGAGTTAGCTCAAACAGGGCCTAAATTCCATTTCCTGCAAAATTATATTAACTACAAAGCGAGGAGTAATAATACCATGGCTGTTGGAAGATTGGTTAGACAAACAAAGACCAATTGAGAAGATGAAGAAGCTCCAGTGGATGCGAGTGAATGGAAAAAGGGGTTAAATTTTTTTATATATCATAGTTTTGATAAGGCTGTAGTGGATGTGGGCTTTTGTTATTTTTACGAATCCCATTAGATGTTTTATTAGGTAGAAATGCACGGGCTTGTTAGTTTAGGCGGTAGAGTTGGGGTTGACTAGATGAGGCCCAATATAGTCAGTGCTGCACTTATTTCTGGGAAAAAAATTGAATTTTGAAAGACATCCTTGTATTCGTGTGTGAGATTTGGACTCTTTTTAGTCATGTCCCCGTATTTTATATTTTAGAAAATAAAAGATTTGATGCTTAGATATGTACCCGTACCCGAGTCCAAGCATTATAGGTTGTGTTCTATTAGGGAGATTCCTTGGGCAAGTGTTCGACATGGCATGCGTCGTGTTCTATATTAAAAAATATAAAAATCATGATGATATATAACTATGAAATATTAAAGAATTTAAATGGCGTGTCAGCTTCCTACTTTTTAGACATTCACTAATTACCATGTCCAAGTCATGTCGTGTTTGTATTCGTGCAACTCTATCTTCCAAACCATCTTTCCATTTTTCGGGGCAGTGTTAGAGGTTTTTATTTTTTTCTTTTCATTTGTGGTATTTCTATTAGGTGGAACGATCACTTCTGGTTACTGGGTTTGGGTATGAACATGATGATGCATGGGCTACCAATATAGAGTTATTCAAGGAATTCACTGACATCAGTCGGGTAAATATTTTTCCGTTTCTTTATGGTTTATTTAATGATGCATGGGCTACCAATATAGAATTATTCAAGGAATTCACTGACATCAGTCAATGATGCATGGGCTACCAATATAGAGTTATTCAAGGAATTCACTGACTTCTGTCAGGTATTCTTTTTTTTTTTTTTTTTCATTTCTTTATGGTTTATTTTAATTTTTGTAATTTTACAGAGGCTTTATGGTTTATGTTCATCAATACTGGATAAAAGGACTTTCTGTGATGAATTCCTTTCACTTCCCTGCCTCTCTCCTTTGGCATGTGTATGTGTAGGGTGTGAGAAGGCTTGGTGCTGCTGCAGTGGACATGTGCCATGTAGCTCTGGGAATTGTTGAAGCCTACTGGGAGTATCGTCTTAAACCATGGGATATGGCTGCCGGTGTTTTGGTAATTTCTTGTCCTCCAGTGTTAATGGGGAAAACACTCATGAGTCTCATTCTATGGGTTGATGGACACTTAGATCTCAATTCTAATTTCTTGGTACACACGTCCTTACAATAATACAAGTTTGGGGGCCAGTTTGCCAAAAAAATTAGAATGGGGGCCAAGTCCCAATCGACCAACAGAATGGTGACTGGTGGTTGTAATTTCCCCACTAAATGTAATTTTCATGTACACTCCAGTCCCTTGCACGTGCTTCACATTGTGGACTTGAACTATGTGGAATAGTTGTAGAAATGTGTGGTGCAAAGGAGGGGGGTGGGGGGGGGGAGGGGGGGGGGGGGGGGGGGGGGGGGGGGGGGGACGGGGGGGGGGGGGGGGGGGAGAAGGCAGGCAGGGGTCTAGGTAAGGACAGTGACCGTGGAGGTGGAAGTGGAAGTGGAGAATGGGAGACAAGGTGGAGGTGAGGAAAGAGACGAATACAAAGGGATAATCGATTATGACAAAAAGAGGCTTGCTTTATATAATTTTGAAAGGTAAGGCTTTTTTCAATTGCTTCTCTCCAACTTGTCAAGAAACTACCTCACTTGATGATAGATCATTTGTGTTAGCGACAGACACCCCTTGTCAGTTTCTTGGGTTCCTCTTTGAATTTCAACAGCTTGTGCTTTTAATATGGTTTTCGTATTTCATCATAAGAAGCGTACCTTATAAGTGGCAGTATTCTTTCTGAGCTTATCCCTTGCATAATGTAAAAGATGTCTCAAATTAAAGAGGGATGCATCTAGAGCATTGCTTTTGTTTACTCTTTGCTTAGTTTCTGCTTAATTGAAGTAATTCCTATACTATTGGAGATAAAGATGGGCACTTCAGAGATTTTATGAGGTTCTTTTACATCCTATTTATGAAATTATGTTCAGGGACTATTCTTTTGCAGTAATTTATCTAATCTCACGCTTTGAAGCAGATAGTTGAAGAGGCTGGGGGAACAGTTTCTTGCATGGATGGGGCAAAATTTAGTGTATTTGATAGATCTGTCTTGGTATCCAATGGTGTGCTTCATGCCAAGGTTAGTTTCTTCTTTAGTTTGATCTGCTGACTTCTATTTCTGCGCTCGTGTTACTGTGTAGCTTCTGCTGTTATAAATAAGACAATTGCTTGGTTCTGTAAAATTAAAAATCACTATTTACTTTTTCTATTTAGTCAAAGTCAAACATTAGTTTTAACTAGATTTTCACAATTAGTACCCATTTATTGACCACATATTTCATGGGCCCAATACTATTCCTCTTAAAAAGTTACTAATAATTTTATCCGAACACTCCTGTACATATTATTTTCCACATCTACTTCTGCATCTGAAAATCATCTCTGTTTTCCTTCCCCCATTTTTTTATTTTTTATTTTTATTTATTTTTCTTTTTCTTTTTACCTTCTCCTTTCCCGTGAATAGAAGGAAAAGATAATGATTTATCTCAATTATTAATGAACATTCATCATTTTAATACTTAAATTTTGATTCCTAAGTCAATTTTCCTTCTACATCTCCTTAACAAACTAATATGATCCCTTAAGAAAATAAATTGGTCCAATAAACTCCTTTTAGCATGTACTTGCTTTTCCAAACCAGATTGTTGGTGCATAAGATCCACATTTTACCAATAGAATAATTATGCAGCTTCTCGAGAGAATTGGCCCAGCAACAGAGAAATTGAAGAACGAAGGAATTGATTTCTCATTGTGGTATAAGCCAGAAAATTACCACACACAACTCTGAGAGAGATTCCTAAGGTTACCAAGTCAAGTTTGTAACTGCTGAGTCCAATACCACAAGCAGTTTTCTTCTGCCAGAGTAATTGAGAGATTCGCAAACAATTTGTAGCTGTTTTGGGTTCCCATTGAACCCTGCACTCCTGCGTGCAGGAGAAAAGTCTCTGTAAGAATAATAAGGACCCAAGGCTGTTACCATAGATCTATGGTAATGATAGGAATGGTGTCAGTGCTGGTGAAGACATGATTTTGATGTATCATAAAAACTGGTAGGGTTCTCTTTTCCATTGGGATGAGTCACGTTATTGAAGAACGCATTAGATTCTTGTATGTCAATTTATAAAATGGAACTTTTAGCAGCAGCCCCCTGAAGAAATGCAGCATGTTTTCCTTCTTCTTTCAGTTCAAGAATGCCCCAGGTTACAGTCAATCATATAACCTTTATATATATATACATATATTAAGGATACGTGTATTGGTGAAATATAATATTTCAAACTGTTTCAACGATTTCCGTAATGATGCTACAACTTGTCGAGATTCTGTTTATGGATTTGAGCTTTTTGAGTGTTGGAAAGTTTAGCTACCGGTGATGAAATTGCAACGAGTGCTGCAAGTACCACGAAATGCATTGTTCAGCACTGGGTCATCTGCATAATGAAACTCAACTGATCAACGTGATGATTAAGATCAGTGAAGGCATCAAAGTAAATCATTGGATAAAGACCAGAGAGCCTCTTCCTAATCCTACCTTTGGTATCAGATGCCATATTACTTTTGAACCATTCTTCGCTTTTGGCATTCATAAACTTGTACGGTCCTTTGTTTGTTCTTCCATGTGTTGCACAAATCTAAAGGTCAACATTGTTTATCAAAATTCAAATTGATAGGAGAGGTTCCAAGAAGAACGATGCTTTTCTTTTGTTTATTGCCCTCGGAATGCAGTGCCCTCTAGAATGAGAATTAAAGCAAGCTTTCAGATGTTAGTACTTTTCTTTTCATAGAGGAAAGCTATAAAGCCTTATTGCTAATTTGCTTAGACCAATTTCCAGAACAGTGATATCTAGCTGCTCCGGAGAAACCAATAGATTATCAAGACCAGCAATGTTTTAACTGGCTAAAGGTCTGGGTTCTAAATACAAGGCATTTTGTATTTTAGTGTTACCAAAAGCCCTTTTATCCATCTTATTATGAGTTTATTCTAGCTCTGCATGCTCATGAGTAAACCATGGCCGGCCAGCGACAACATAGAGAAAGAATTGGGTTTGAGATGACGTCTTTCTAGGAAGAACAAAAAGCAATCTTGTTGCTTTTATCAATTACTAGTGAAGAAAACGTGCGTTGCACATTAGTCATTATTGTTGAACATTTGTCATCACAGTAACCTAAAAAACACAGTCAAAAATTATATTTAAGGGAGTGGGGGAGTAAAAATTATCCAATTAGAATAATAAAAAAGCTTTATGTAAATTGTTAACAACATTACAATTCGAAAGTTTCAAAGAGTGCATACCAGTCGGTTTATCATCGAAGAGGACATCACCCATATCAAACTGAATTTTGAGAGACGTGATAGAATATTGTAACGGGTGAGATACGTTCAAACTCTCACGGTATGTAAGTTAATAACTTAAGAACATCAACCTAGTATGAGAATGAAATTGAAGAGTCGCACAGACATATATTAATAGGCAGTGAATAAATGTACCACTTCAATTTGTTGTTACATAAATGAAAGATTTAATGCAATTACATTCTTAACAACCATAACGGGCTATGTTAGTCTTGGTCCTCCCCGTTCTAGTTATTTCTACTTTAATTTTATAGTTTTGATAAATCGAGGCTTTAGGCAGGACATGTTCCAGCCACCTAAGCCATCCTTTACTCTATTTACCCTACATTGATGCCACCTTCACTTGTTGGCAAATATTGTCATTTCCCATCTTATCAATTCTAGTGTGACCAATATTATCATTTCACTTGTTGCAGATAACAAACTATTTAAAATAAAAACACATCCAATCTCAAGACACTGCTTCCATCTTCAAGCGCAGCACTTTTGATTGCATAAAACGAAAGAGTAAAAATGAAACCCGGAGACAAGTGAAGCCTTGGAAAGGGCAAGAAGAGATAGAGAGGTGACGAATTAGGGATTTAAGGAGTTCCTTTATGTTCTTGATGGACGAAACCACTTCCTTTTTAATGTTTGGCATCCACAGCGAGTGACCTTCAACAAGAGAGAAAAATGTTTGTCATTACACCCACAAAATAGTGTCCTCCAATGGAGGCTCCATCATGCGATTAACACCTAAATTTCTGCAGAAAATTACTATATGAGCACTTCAATTGATGGTGAGAATTCAGGTATTACAGAAGGAATTCATATAGACCAAAAATTTGTGACTAAATTGCAGTTGTCTAAATGTGGGAGACAAGTAAATTTCAGATGCATATGCTAGTATTTACCAATGAAATGCCCATGATAAATATTGGGAAGGAGGACAAAGATATTCACATTGCACTCAGGTCTGCTATTAATTCAATGCTCTCAAGTTCTCAAGCCACTTAAGGAGGTAGACCTGCTTTAATTTCTCTCGACGAATAGCAATTTATTCTTGTTTGCACACCTTGAGTACAAACACGTATCCCCTTGCTTGATTTACTTCATGAATTTGCCTGAGAAAGGAAACAATGAACAGATAAATTTTGTTTCACAAAATGAAGTTCAAAACATAGGCTAATTGCAAACGCTTTTTATTTCTACTCATCGAAATTATAGGCATAATTCTCAAATCAATAAGCCCTCTTTAACAAGTCATATCAGATATTCAGTTTCCACACAGAACATATGAAAACATCAATAATAATAAGAAAGAAAGGAAAACTGACCACAATTACAGCTGCCACACAGTTCCTCATTCCATAGGCATCATAACTGGGAAGAAAACATGCAAAGTAAGAATATAAAGAAAGAAACTAGAAGAAAACCACCCTTTATTTTTTTTTTGATAACCATGGATGTCCGGCCAGTTTGTGAGCACCTCGACTAATTCCACGACCTGAAGTTTACGGTCGAGTACTCACCTCAGTGGGCTTGAGAGGACTCGAACTGGTGACCATTGGGGAGCAAACCCAAGGACGCGATCATGTTCTTTAATGGGTTGGCTTCTTTAGAGCCAAAATAGTAACAGCTGATTGGGTAAATATCAAGAACCTCACTTTCACTACGTCTATGATGATGGCTGCCAACATTTTCTGACGTAATTTGATCATCTATATTCAAGAATTCAGATGAAATGAAACTAAACTGCAGTTTGGAATTGAAGGAAAAGTTAAGAAGGTGGAAGAATATATAAGAAAAAAAAGTAGAATTGCAGTGAGAAAGAAAAGTAACGTGGTAGTTGCACAGAGAAATGGAGCCTGAATTTGGTCAAAGAGAATCGAATTTTAGATTTGTAACGTCCCAAATTTCATAAACA
>CAIGRQ010005440.1:0-11970 GCA_903798375.1 Fraxinus sp. D2006-0159
GATCGTTCGTCACATAAAACTCAACCACCTAACATAAATGTAGACTCTGTTGCTATCGTAGACACCGAAAGTGTTAGTAGATCGCGATCAATTTTTTTATACAATTGGATATTGTCCTTCATTACTCCTCCATAATGATAAAAAACTAAATTCTTGTAATTCTTGTGGTAGTAACATACTATGAACGTCCACGTAGCCATGTCAGCAAGTCGAGCCACGAGCCAAAAAAAAAAAGTTTTTTTGGGCTCGAGCCGAGCAAAGCTCGGCCAAAAAAATGAGGTTCGGCCCGAGCCTCGTCTTTGTGTAACCGAGCCAGAGCCGGGCCCGATTCGATTTTTTTCGAGCCGAGCCCCGAGCCGTCTGAGTCGACGAGTTTTTTTGTCATCCCTAATCGAAAAGACTCATGGTAATTTGCTACCCAAAAATGATAAGGTCGTAAATTGTGAGATTTCGATGAATGACTTACTCTAGAAGCAGGAAATTGATAATGTCGTAAAATGTGATATAATGATGAATAACTTAAAAAAAAGGTATATTCTATTCGGATTGTAAATCTCATAAAGGACTTAGTGCACGCTTCCATTCTAAGTCAACTTGCCTTAGAACGTCATTTAAAGAGCTTACCTAATTACTTTACTATTCGAAGAAAAACATTAAAAGTAATATGACAAAGTAGTTTTCAATGAAAATAATAAAAGATTCATTTGAATAATTTTTTCCATAAAAATAAGCTACATGATAAATAAGTAAAATGTGGAGATCACAACAAAAAATGTTGGGTCGACATAAATTCGTAAAGTATTTACCATATATTTTCTTTCATATTTCTTGTTTTTAAACGAGATTATTTATGAAAATTCAATATATCATACTTTTGATGAAAGATGAATCACTGGTGGCATGAGAAAATAAAAACACGAATTACATAATTCAATATAATCATGTGGAATTGAATTAGAAATTTGGAATAAATTAATATCCTTGAAAAATCCTTCTTGTAAGGGTAATTCCAACTCCATACTTAATCGACATGCACAATTAGACGAAGGAAAAGTTCAATTTGCTGCCACTATCAATAAAGGCTATTATCATATACTATAAAAGTTAAAACAATACTTAATTGGAATTAAATGAAATTCTCTTTTAGTTTTTTTATTTATGTTTCTTTTTTGAAGAATATACCAACAAAATCCTTGTACCCTACAAGAAAGATCTTACACATTAAACCATAGTTTAACCGAAGTAAAGTGCTTGTGTTTGAGACAATTAAGATGTCAAATCGATTAGGTCAGGACACAAAGACCAACAAGCAGCTCTTTAGACGAAAATACATTTGTAGATGTTCGATAAGACGTGTTTTTTTATGTGTTGTATTAAACTAATCAAAATACATGACTCAGCTAATTTTATTTTATTTTATTTTATTTTTTTTAGGATAAGTATGAAAATGAAAAAGGTTGTGAAGAGCTTATTTAATAAAAAAAAATCTAACAATTTAAAATGATATTTTGTTGTTGTTTATTTATAATTATACAAAGCAATTTTTTTAAAAAAAAAAAATTAGTCTATTTTAAATTTACTTTGAACATATATTAATATGATTAAATACAATACTTTTTTTTTTTTTTTGAAATTCAATACTTGATAATCAAAAGTTTTGTGACTTGTGATAATAATTAGTTGTACTATATGAATTATCAAGTTGATTTGGAGATTTTTCACAAAGTTGACATGGTTTGACCCATTCAACTGTTGAATTCAGTTGCACATTTTCATTGATGCACTTGGCTTTAATATTAATTCACGCGTTAGTTTATGCTTTTTTAATGTATAATCTACGTCAACTATAATTTCAATATTGAATTTATACAGATATGGGATCTATTTGACAGAATTTTTAAAAAGTAAAAAAGAAATTGAGATTGAAAGTTGCTTTTTACTAACCAGATTGGATAATTTTTTAGAGTGCTTTGTTTAGCTATAAAAACTTCTAGAAAACTTTTCTAGTAGGAGAAGCAAAAGCCTACCAAACGAACCCATAGTAATTTGGATAATGCTATGTGTACAGCACCCTTCCCATAGGGGCCGACCACGTGGCTATTATGTAAACCCCTATGGATCATAACATAGCATGATCCTAGTAATTTGCTACCCAAAAAAATTATAATGTTGTAAATTGATAAAATTTGATGAATGACTTGCTCTAGAAGCGGGAAATTGATAAGGTTGTAAAATGTGATATAATGATGAATAATTAGGGTTAGGTAAAAACTAATTCGGAACCAATCAACACAATTCAAACCAACCGATTTGTATTGGTTTTTTAGTTCAATTGGGTTGGGTTCGGGTAAAGAAATCAAATTTTAGATCAGATTAGGTTGGATTCCAAATTATCTATTGAAACTTAATCAAACTCAACATAACACATCCCAATAAACCTAAAAAAACATTAAAAAGAAAACTAGTACTTAAAACCAAAACCTAAAACCTAATTATCAAAATACTTCTCTGCCTCGTGTCTCTGCTGTCTTGTCTATTCTGCCTCTCATCGCCGCTCGTGCCTCGAATTCTCAACTTGATTTCTTGACGTGATTTTTGACTAAATACTTAGATTGAAGGAGGAGATTCTCAATTACAAAGTAGTGTTTGCTAAATTTATAATTTAAAGAATTGCTATTTAATTTATCCAACTTCAATCGACATGAGACATTTCAATTCACCCTTTTTAATGTAACTAAAATTGGTCCAAATTGAAATGATATCAAACTTTAAAAAAAATTGTTCAAATTCAACGAAAAAAAATCCTAACCATTGAACCTATAAAAAACTGTCCAAATAGAATTGGACTCAAATCCGAACCAATCAACACAACTCAAACCAACCCGAATTTGATCGGTTTGGATTGGGTTGGGTTTCAACCGTGAATATGTTGATTTCGGTTTGAATTATTGTCAAATCGAACATGTTTGAGTTGGATTCAAAATCAATTCAACACAACCCACGCCCAGCCAAAATAATAAATCTCATTAAAATTCTATATATAGGACTTAGTACACACTTCCATTCTAGGTCAACTTAACTCAGAACGTCATTTAAAGAGCTTACCTAATTACTTTCCTATTCGAAGAAAAACATTAAAACTAATATGATAAAGTAGTTTTCAATGAAAATAATAAAAGATTCATTTGAAATAATCTTTTTCATAAAATTATGGTGACTATATATATATCTAAACTTGAAAATAATTGAGATGTAGAATGTGGAGATCACAACAAAAAATTTTGGGCCGAGATAAATTCGTAAAGTATTTACCATATATTTTCTTTCATATTTCTAGTTTTTAAACGAGATTATTTATGAAAATCCAATATATCATACTTTTGATGAAAGATGAATCAATGGTGGCATGAGAAAATTAAAACACGAATTTCATTATAATTCAATATAACCATGTGGAATAGAATTAGAAATTTAGAATAAAATAATATTCTTGAAAGATCCTTTTTGTAAGGGTAATTCCAACTCCATAACTATGCGACATGCACAATTAGACGAAGGAAAAGTTCAATCTGCTGCCACTAACAAAGGCTATTATCATATACTCTAAAAGTTAAAACAATACTTAATTGGAATTAAATGAAATTCTCTTCTAATTATTTTTGTTGTTGTTGAATATACCAACAAAACGTTAGAATTAGTTGAGTATTAAATCATGAGAAAGTAACATTCGTGTCAATTTTGATTAAATATTCAGACTTGATCTGATTGTCAAATTATGAAAATAAATAGATTAATTCGTTCTACTCGTCGAGTATATCATCATGGTACATTTGGAATCTCCAAACCAACTCCGGATGAGTGAAAAATTACGGTCTAAAATTAGAAGGAAATAGAGGAAACTTGTTAGATATTTGTCTAACTCCGTCGCTCAACTAGTGCTCGAGTAAGGAGGCTATTGCTCTAGCGACAAAGTCTCTATTTTTGATACTCGAGCGACGCAATGGCGACAAGCAAGCGATAACAAAAATTGCGACAATTGACAAATGTTGCTAAGTTGGGCCGCGGCACTTTACTCACAACCTTTCCTCCTCAATAAATCGGACCACTGGGACGTCCACTTATTCATCCCAATGATATGCAATCATAGCATAGCATTAAATTCATCCTTTCCTAACTTAAATTCTACATAAAAGTTTTTTTTCCCGTTTTAATTTAAAGGAGAACAAAATCCAATTTTCGATTCGTTGTTTCTGTTTTGAAGTGCTACTAATACAAGAAGATTATCGTTGTATCTTGAGAATTAATTGCCATCATCAGTAGGCATCGTTGCGGGGAAAATTTAACTTAAGGACAAAGAGTTTAGCTATTGTCTCGACTTTGCATACATTTCTTTTTGTGTTAGTTTGACATTCATTTTCATTTGGTGTTTTCACTTATATCCTTACCATTACTCTGTCAATTTTTTCGATAAGGCTGGTAAGTTTTTTTTGTTTAAAACCATCACTCAAATCTATCATTTTGATCAACATTTTTAAGTCGAATTTTTGTTTGAGTGATAACTTTATTCTTGTATTGTATTCGGTAAACTGATTTCACTTCGACTTAACTTCTTTTACTCCTTCTCGAATTTTGATTTTTGTTTATCTTTTATTTTGTGTAAACAGAAATGAATAAGGTTAACAATATCGATACCTCTTCGAATGATACTTCGAATATGGGAACTTCGAAAGGAATGTTACCTAACTTGGCTCCTACCGTTGTGATTCCTCCGATTACGGTTGCCCCTACCACTGTTCATACTAATTCCGCTCCAAATAGAGATAAATTGGAGAAGTTTAGTGGGATTGATTTCAAGAGATGCCAGCAGAAAATGTTTTTCCATCTCACAACCCTAAATTTGGCAAAACTCTTGAAAGAAGATGCTCAAACGTACAAATAATAGAGCATCATTAATTGCTTTGGATGCTTGTAAACATTCCGACTTTTTATGCAAAAACTATATTTTGAATGGGTTAGACAACACGTTATATAATATGTATAATTCCATGAAATCTGCAAATGAACTATGGGAATCCTTGGAAAAGAAGTGCAAGACTGAAGACGTTAGAACTAAGAAGTTCATTGTGGAAAAATTCTTAGATTACAAAATGGTAGATTCAAGAATGATCATCAGTCAAGTTCAAGAATTGCGAGTAATACTTCATGATCAGGAATATATTTCTAAGTGAATCATTTCAAGTGGCTTCAATTATCAAGAAACTTCCACTCATATGGAAGGACTTCAAAAATTATCTCAAGCATAAGTGCAAGGAAATGAAAATTGAAGAACTCATTGTCCGGTTGAGAATTGAAGAAGATAATCGAAATTCGGACAAGCGTGTTGAAAGTCATACCACAAGCTAAGGCTAATGTGGTGGAATCCTATAATAAAAGCAAGAAAAAGAACGCATTTCGTCGAACCATCCAAGAATAATGCAAAGAAGTTCAAGGGAAATTGCTATAATTGTGGAAAGGCCGGACATGGCTTTGTTGATTGTCGTAAACCTCAAAGGCAAGTCCAAGTGAATATCACCGAATCTGATGCAATATCTAATGGTATGTCGATATAAATTTGTCGGCCATTATTTCATAATGCAACAATGTTGGAAATCCCATAGAATGGTAGGTGAATACGGGTGCTACCCATCATATTTGTGATGACAAAAGAATGTTCTCATCCTACACTCCGACCAATTGTGAGAAATTGTTCATGGAAAACTCTTCAAGTTCAAAAGTTGAAGGACAAGGCAAATATATTTCGAAGATGACATCGGGCAAGGAACTTAGCCTTAATAATGTTCTTCATGTGTCGGATATTCGCAAGAACTTGGTGTCAGGTTCTTTGTTAATAAGAATGTGTTTAGATTAGTCTTTGTATCAGATAAGTTTATACTTACCAAAAATAATATGTATGTAGGCAAAGGTTATGTAAAAGATGGACTATTCAAGATGAATGTCCTTACCATTGTACCAAATAACTCAAGGAATAATATATTATCTTCTACTTATATGTTGAACCATCTAATTTATGACATCATAGATTAGGACATGTAAACTTTAATTCTATACTCAAGTTAATGCATTTAAGTTTATTACCGAATATGCATTTTAATACAAATGGAAAATGCAAAATTTGTGTAGAAGTTAAGTTAGCCAAAGCGTCGTTTCATTCAGTCGAACGTAGCACAACACCTTTGAAACTTATTCACCCCGATATACGTGACTTAAAGTACGTCTAAACAAAAGGTGATAAAAAGTATTTCATCATTTTCATAGATGATTTTACAAGATTTTAAGTTTACTTACCGAGTATGCATTTTAATACAAATGGAAAATGCGAAATTTGTGTAGAGGTTAAGTTAGCCAAAACGTCGTTTCATTAGGTTTAACGTAGCACAACACCTTTGAAACTTATTCACACCGATATATGTAACTTAAAGTACGTCCAAACAAAATGTGGTAAAAAGTATTTCATCACGTTCATAAATGATATTACAAGATACTGTTATATACATTTGTTGAAAAGTAAAGATAAAGCTTTGGAAGTGTTTAAATACTATAAAACTAAAGTTGAAAATCAACTTGAAAAAATGATAAAGGCGATTCGTAGAGATCGAGGTGGAAAATATGTTGCACCATTTGAAAAATTTTGTTCAGAATTTGAATTATTCATCAAACTACAGCACCATATTCATCTCAATCTAATGGTGTTGCTGAATGCAAAAATCGAACATCTAAGGAAATGATGAATGCAATGTTGATTAATTCATGCTTACCTCAAAACTTGTGGGGAGGCTATACTTTCGACAAATCATATCATTAACAAAATACCACACAAGAGTGAGAATGAATCACCTTATGAGTTATGGAAAGGTCGAAAACATTCCTGCAAATATCTTAAAGTGTGAGGGTGTTCGGCAAATGTACAAATACCTAAACCTAAACAAGTAAAGAGCAGACATAAAACAATTGATTGTGTCTTTATCGGATATGCAAACAACAGTAGTGCATATCGATTTTTGGTTCATAAATCTGAAATACTTGATGTACATATAAGTACTATCATCGAATCAAGGAATGATGTATTCTTTGAATATATCTTTCCTTATAAAGAGAAACAAGTAAGTTTACACAAATGAACTTATGATACTATTATTGGAAACTATCAAGAAGATAGTAATCATCAAGTAAATGAAGAACCAAGGCACAGTAAAAGGCGAATTATTCATAAGACCATTGGTCCACATTTTCTAACATATGTACAAGAAAATGATCAAATGACGTTTAATGAAGCAATGTCCATTCCCAAAACTTCTTTTTGGAAATAAGCGGTTAATAATGAAATTGAATACATTATAAATAACCATACTTGGGAAGCTGACCTTCTTCTAGAAAACAAAGCTTTAAGCTACGAGTAAATTTTCATAAGGAAATTAAAGTCGGACGGATCAAAAGATAAGTAGAAAGCTAGACTAGTAGTCAAATGATATAAACAAAAGGAAGGAGTAGATTTTTTCGATACCTATTCACCGGTTATAAGGATCACATCTATACTTGTCCTGATTGCAATTGCTGTGTTGCATAATATTGAAATACATCAAACGGATGTTAAGACTACATTTTTTAATGGTGAATTGGAAGAAGAAGAAAAAAACAGAAATATATATATATATGGAACAACTTGGAGATTTCGTTACTCCAGAAAATGAAAATAAGGTATGTAAACTTGTAAAATTGTTGTATGGATTAAAATAAACATCAAAGCAATGACATGAAATTTTTTATAAAGTTACGTTGTCAAATGGTTTCAAAATTAATAAATGTGACAAATGTGTTTACATCAAAATCACACCTAATGGATATGTGATCATATATCTATATGTTGATGACATGTTAATCATGTGAAATAATTCGACCGTTATTACATCTACCAGGAAAATGTTGATAAAATATTTTGACAAGAAAGATATGGAAGTAATTAACGTGATATTAGGGATTAAAATCTCTAAAACTCCTGATAGATTTTCATTGTCTCAATTACATTATATTGAGACTATACTTAAAAAGTTTAGGAGTATGACGATAAACCAGTTAAAGCACTAGTAAACTTAAGTTTACACTTAGCCAAAAATACAAGTGATCGAGTATCTCAATTAGAATATTCACGTGTTATATGCAGCTTGATTTATATTACCAACTGCACGCATCCTGATATAGCATATGCATTCAACAATTTAAGTATATTTACAAGCAATCCGAGTAATGACAATTTAAAAGCATTAGCCCAAGTTCTTAAATACTTAAGACACACAGTTAATTATGGATTACACTACTCAAGATATCTTGCAATGTTAGAAGGATATACCGATGCAAATTGGATATCTAATACAAATGATTCAAAGTTTACAAGTGGTTATGTGTTTACCATTGAAGGCGAAGTTGTGTCCTAGAAATCATCTAAGCAAACCTATGTAGCTCAATTTACTATAAACCCTGAGTTTGTTGCTTTAGATAAAACCAGAAAAGAAGCATAATAGCTTCATAATTTTCTCGAAGATATTCCATATTGGGAAAAATTGGTACCTGCGATTAATATACATTACGATAATCAATTGGCCATTGTAAGGGCACAAAATAGTATGTATAATGATGGTATATAGGGAATAAGAATCGGGTAAATCTCGACATAATCGTTAGAGTGCAATACCATTAAACAGTTGATATCGAATGATATAATATCAATTAACTATGTTAAATGAAAAGAAAACATAGCGGATCTTTTGACGAATGGACTAACTAGAGATCAAATATACCTTCTTTCTAGGAGAATGGGCTTAAAGTCTATCGAATAGAATCAATATAGTAGAAACCCAACCTTGTAGATTGGAGATCCTAATATCTTAGTTCAATGGGACAACTAAGTTATGAAAGATTTACTATAATGCACTTACTCCCATTCATACAAACCTAAAGTAATAAAATAACAAGTGTATAAGGATAAGTATATACTTTTAATGATTCCTATATCTTGAAAGAAGACAAGAGATGTATGATAAAATACTATAGGAGATCACCTAAATAAGTGTGAAATGCGGCCGCTTCTACGAGAATATAAGGCTTAGATTTCTTAAAGCACTTGGGAAATCAAGAGTTCTTCAGGGCCAAATGAACACAACCATGAGAATTGAAATGGTTAGATGAGTTATGGTATTGGTATAGTTGCTTTGATTTACACAAACGGATAAATGGCTCAAGACATCGCGTTTATCAATTAGCCTAGTAAATTCGACTCTATTCTACTAAGGAAGGTTCAAATTCACATGCCACCTATTCTGATACTATAACTTGTCATATGTATTCCCTTGTTACAGTCTGCATAACATTTGCATTTTTGGATTGCATATTGTGGAATTTCCATTCATGTGGGGGATTGTTGGAATTGGTTAAGTATTAAGCCCTCGTTTGGTGCACATTATTTACAAAAATTTTGGCCCAGTCCTAGTAGATAGATGGAGAATGTGTGGTTGAAAAAGAAGGAAAATTATTGATGTGATGAAAAATATTATTTTATTGAAGAATGTGTGGTTGAAAATGGGTAGAAGAATGAGAATGAAAAAAAAAATGTGGCTCAAACAGGGGCTAAACCATGAAAAAGTGAATTTCAACCAAATATTCAGATTTAATCTGATAGTCAAATTATGAAAATAAATACACTAGGTTGTTCTACTCGTCGAGTAGATCATCGTGATATATTTGAAATTTTCAAACCAATTTCGAGTGAATGAGAAATTACGGTCTAAATTTGGAAGGAAGGAGAGGAAACTTGTTGAATATTTGTCCAACTCCGTTGCTCGCCTAGCACTCGAGCGAGGAGGCTCTAACGAATCGATTCTTGAGCAATCACTTTATTTAAACGTAAAACTTTTTCAAAAAGAAATAAAAAATTAAGAACAACATATTGAAACTTAAAATCTTCAAAACCAAAATAATGCAATGTCAAAACATCAATAAATCGTAATATAATATTATTAAAATATTTTAATAGCCACGTCTCGAATTACTGATTAATTATTAACTATAAAAATTTTCATGTTTCATATGAGATGATGATATCAATAAGTGAAATAACGTAACGTGAAAAACATAAGTCTGTGAGACTCGTGAACATACTTAACGAGATACGAAATTATAAGAACCGAACTTTGTGGTTCTAATTTCGTGTGTACCGCTACTAAATTTCATGATTTCATAACATGATCATAATATTGACCTATGTAACTTTAAACAATGAAATATGTATATTTCACTTATTTGAATTTGATTATCGTATGAGGACGTAGGAGAATTGAGTTTTTGAAAAAAAAAATGTTTCATTTTTTTATAATTAAATAGAAGGAAAGTTTTCTTAGTTAATCATTTTAATTATGGTAATTAACATATACTTATATATTATATATGTTAATTGCCTTTTTGGTTTTTGGTATAATTAAATAAAAAAGAAAGTTTCCATAATTGATTCTTTTAATTATGGTAGCTCCCAAAATTTGCATCCAATTATCCTTTACCATAATACAAACATGCAATAATTATTTCTTACCATCTATATATATTCCATATATACGGATTTATATATAAGTATATGTATCTATACCATAAATGTCGGTTATTTCGAATTCACGTGTATAGTCCCTCAACTATGGACAGGTATGAAACTTGGCCCCTAAGCTTTCATCGACGTGCGATATGATCCCTAATTTATAGCTGATGTGTAAATATGTTCCTGAACCTTAATCTCTATATAAATGGGTCCTTAAACTATGGTTATCAAGCAACTTGGTCTCTATACTTAAGTTAATGACAAATAGAGAATCTTAGGTTATTATAATCTACCCATCTTCAAAAAAAGTTTTCGTCCTCGAGAATTATCTTAGTTGTCTTCGTCAAATAGTTGGGGATATTTGGTTCGCATTTCATTCTCGCTTTCCCAAGTTGCTTCTTCGATTGAATGATGTTGTTATAATACCTTGACTAGTGATATTTTCTTGTTGCGAAGCTTTTGTACCTTCTGGGCTATAATGTAAAGCGAGACTTTTTCGTAGCTCAAATTTCCTCTAGATCTTCAATGGTTCGTGCTTTACTACATGACTCGGATCTGGGACATATTTCTTGAGTGTAGATACATGGAAGACATCATGCACTACAAAAAGCTCCGGTGGCAAAGCTAGTTGATATGCCACATTTCCAACTCGTTTGAGTATCTCGAAGGGTCTAATGTACCTCGATCCAAGTTTCCATTTCTTACCGAAACGCAGGCTACCTTTAATTGGAGTGACTTTCAAAAATACGCAATCGCCAACTCCAAATTCTAGGACTTCGTGTCTTCTATCCGCATAACTTTTATGTCTGTCTTGGACGATCTTACTAGCTCGAATCTTTTCAATGGCCCAAACTATTTGCTCCATAATTTCAGACCCTAATATCTTCTACTCACCAACTTCATCCCAATGAACGGGTGATCTTCACTTTCTTCCATATAGGACTTCATAAGGTGACATACCGATAGAGGCATAGTGGCTATTGTTGTAAGCAAACTCAATTAATAGTAAATGTTTCTCCCAATGCCCTCCAAATTGTAAGACACAAATTCGGAGCATATCTTCTAGAGTTTGAATAGTTCGCTTCGATTGTCCATCTGTTTAGGGTGGAATGTTGTACTAAACTTTAGCTTAGTTCACATCGCCCGATACAGACTTTTCCAAAAGTTCGGTATAAACCTTGGGTCTCTGTTTAATACAATCAAGATTGGAACACCATGCAATCTCACCACTTCGTAATTTAACTATGCTAATTGGTCCATAGAAAATGTCATCCGGATAGGCAAGAAGTGAGTTGCTTTGGTCAATCTATCGACTATTACCCAAATGACCTCAT